>JAJONI010000769.1:5119-18353 GCA_022190145.1 Pezicula rhizophila
ACTTCATTCCTTAGATGATATCTGAACTTCACAATTTCATCCAACGACAGTCATCTTCCCCTCTTCCAACTCAAGTAGCTGCTTCCCTAAATCCACAAAAGTCTCCTCCAGACTCCTAAACTTAACACCCAATACACTCTGCGCCAACTCATGACTAACAGTATAAGCCGTATCTGGTAAGCCCACCTCGCCCACAACACCCTTCGGTGTTCTCTCCTCCAAAGCTGGAATATTCTTTCTCAACAAATCCGAAATCTCCTGTGAGGAAACCTGACCGGCAGCGATAATGAATCTCTTATTCGATGCTTCGGGAATTGTGGCTGCGAGGATATGAGCAGTAGCTAGATCTCGTACGTCGCTATAGACATGCATTCCGTTTGGTGGGAGCGGAGAGTCTTTGCTGGAGTCGATGAAGAGGTCGTATATACGGGCGTTTGATTGGTTGAGGTCTTTTGGACTAGGGATGGAGTGCCTGATTGGGCCGTATACCATTGGAGGATTTAATATAACAAGGTCAAAGTTCGGCTTTTCTTTCTCCAGGAACTCCCATGCTATTGCCTTCCTTAGTATTGAATTCAATACAGGGGAAGAAGTTAGTTAGGTGGGACATACCAGCTTTCTCAGCATACGTCTTACTGGCTTGATAAGCATGATTCTGGGTCCCAGCAAGTGCCTGTTCAACTGTCATAGGATTCCAATCACTCTCTGTATAAACCTTCTTTGGACTCTTCATGGGATCAGCCACGAAATCAACAACCGCAGCACAACTACTTGTAATAACAACCCTCTTAACGCCAGTACCATAGCTCTTGACACTTTCCAATATTCCTACTGTTCCTTTGATGGCGGGATCCAGGAAATCGGAATGGTCATTTGCAACGCGGTAGAGGAAGGGTGATGCAGTGTGGATTACTGTATCAAATGGTGGAGTGCTTTGGAGTGCTTTGTCGAATGCTCCTTTGGCTGTTATGTCGGGTACTATTGCGAAGGTGAGTTGGCTGTCGTAGTTTGGGAAATCAGCCTTCATTTGTGCGGCTTTGGATTCGCTGCGGATTACGGCTTGGACGTGAGAGCCTTTTGCGAGGAGTTGTGAGAGGATGTGGGAACCAATGAAGCCGTTTCCTCCTGTGAGGAGAACTCGTTGAGCCATTTTGTTTTCAAGTTTTTGTTGGTTTGGTTGAAACGGGATTGTTGTGGTTGGGATTGATATGTATTGTCAAGGAAGTAGAAATACCTAATTAAGCAATGGAAATTGATCTCAGGGCAAACGAAGTTTTGAAAGGCAGCAGCTGCTCACCATTATATGATCATTCGATAAACCTTGCAATATGCATTCATTCTTTTCTAAATTCCTAATTCGAGCTTTCTAAATCTTGTCAGCGATACTGCGGGGTATTATGAACTGTGCTTTACCGTATTAAGTTAATAGATTGCACAACGATATGAACGAATTGCTAACGTCTCCCTGACTTTTAGCTCCGCTCCGGCTGATTTCCCTAGCTTTTATGCATCTACTGTAGTAAGCGCATCGACAAGGCTGAAAAGGGCTTATATAGCAACACATATTCGTCAATACTGAACTTCTTAGAACTTGTCTCCCTCTAACAAATCTTAGCCATAATGCTAGGTTACACCTCTCTACCAAAGTTTGAGCAAATATTTGCTAGAGCATTAATTTCTATCTTATCCAGTTTATTTCTTGGCAAACTGAAATCCCTATTTGCATCTCGCGATATATAGATAAACAGCAATGTTGTAATATTGTTGTTTGTAAAATACTTATATTGTGCTTCAGATTAGACGGAGATAGTCTTGCCTTGACCAAATCTCCAAGATCTCGTGGTATTTCCAACTCCATCGGCGACTCTAGACCGCCTAACAGAACTCTTGAGCACTCTACCTGACATTATGACTCGCCCAAACCTCGATGCTTCCCTCTCTTCGATCCTTCTTGGGTTAAAAAATACTACCTCGATCCTTCAGCCATACCCATAAAAGCATATCATATACAGGGGGGGATAGTATGTCTTCTGTCTTCTTGACAGGTCGGTTGCCTTGATTTTAACGATGTATTCGAGTCTAGAACTCAGGCATCTTATGCCAACGCAATGTCGGCGTTATATCTCGAGGCCTTGGTGTCAGATCCTGACTGGCCTTCTTTCCGGCGCTCTTCAAGCATTCTACTCAAAATATGACGCCTTGTTGAATAACTTAAATCCCTTTGAAGTAAACATAATGGTAGATATGTTATCTAGTCATCATCCACAGTAAGGAGTGGTTCGACCAAGGCAGCTAATCATCCAGAACATTTCTATTGAGTGATTAGATATTATCTATCTCCAAGATATAATGCTGGGCCACCGCTAGCGTCGATCAGGGCCTTAGGTTGTGAATGTTTTGTGTGAATGTTTTGTTCTCGTTTGGCTCTTCATAATGAGGTCCCAATCTCATAGCCAATTAGGACTTCCGTAGTGCTTCCCTCCCATCCTCGGTTACCGGCAGCAGAAAGCATGTACCTGCACGTTGGATCGATATGTAGTGCAGAGATGACACCAGCCCTAGGTGGGCCGGGAACGATTAGGAAGGGCACAGTCGAGTGCTTGAAAGCTTGAGGTTCTTTGAGATCGTAAAGCCGCAAGATATCATGGGAGGCGCTGTAGGTAAATTAGTCTTGATACTATCAAAGCATTGTTTGTACTTACCATATTAAATGCCTACCATTCGGCATGGCCCTCATAGCACTTACAGCACCACTTCCATTGGGAAACTTAAACGTCCTTTCAGAAGACTTCAAGCCCTTGTGCAGATTATACTCTTCCACTGTTCCGTTCCTCCGGCCTGCATAGATGTAGTTTCCATCTGGTGACCAGCAGGCAGCCATGCACCACGGAGGAACTCCAGGTTTTGTTGGTATGCGAGCAACGGGGTTTGGTTGACGGCGGTCCCAAACTCTTAGCGGGCCATCAATAGAAGCGGCCAGGAATGTAGAATCTGATGTTGCCACTGCATCCTGTGTTCCGGCGGCCAGAGTTGTAGTTGATGGAATTTCCAGATCAAAGTTGTCCTTCGTGTCTTTAGAGGTATCGTCATCATTCACCTTAGCAGTTTCTGGTTCTTGGACAGTTGGCGCTATATCTGCCTCCGGTAACAAAGTCTCTCCAGCATCTCCCATTGCCAGGTCACCTTGAGAATCAAGATGTGGTTGATCGTCAATCCCTGTTGCAATTGCTCTGGAGAACTCATCATCATCATCTGCGCCAAAATTACCTCCGGATGGCGCTCCATCGCCTTCTCCAAACAAAGAGTCTGTATCTCCACCTCCAAACAGTGAGTTTGCATCGGTATCTGCTGGCGATCCAGTCCTTTCGCCATTCCCGTTAACCTCGTTACTGCCATTTACGTTTCCATTGGCACCAGAAAACCCGCTATTGGCAAGCGGCTTGTCACCATTATTGGATGAAAAGGTGCCATTCGTTACAATAGGTTCTCCCGACTCTTCGGGTACTGGCAATGTCGATTCTGGACGCATCTCGATAGCAGATATCTGTCCACTTCCTGGTTCCAAAAATGTACGTTTAACTTGGCCTGTGTTGAGGTCCCAATCGAATATGTTCTTGTCCCAACTACCCGACAAAACAGATTTCTCATCTTGTGCCATTGTGAGTACCGAGACTGCTGAAGTATGCTTTTGTAAGGACGCAATTCGCTTGCCTTCGTCATGGCGAACAGAGTATAGATTTACAGCTCCGGATTCCATGCCGGAAAGAATCCAGAGAGCTTGCGATTGTACGGCGAGCGAGTAAACAGGTGACAGGCCGGGATCCTCTGCTGGATTCTTGGCAACTGGCTCCTCATTATCCCAGTAACTCAACAATACCCCCGCTTTCACCACTGTATCCACAAATGGATGCCGTTGTGCAACAGTCAATTGCGTTTTCCCATTTACAGTTGCCATGCCATCATATTTTCGTACATAGCAATCTGTTCCTCCGCTAAACCAATACCGCATATCTGGGGTCGCTGTTATTGCATTGATTGAGGTGCTCTGCGGTGCGGCTATAGTTGGTACAATATCATACAGTGATGCTGTCAGAGCTTCTGGCCGGACTTCTAGGCGCATGCGGGGTGATGTTAATGGATTCGGGGTAGGAGAAGTTCGAGTGAGAGCTGGCTGGGGATGCGACGTAGGTCCAGTGCCATTGATACGTTTCCCCTGGCCTGACGTAGGACTGTCTTCTGAGCTTGCATTTGTAGAGGGGCTAGGTCTTCGAGCTTGCGGCGCGGCATCCGAATCTTCGCCATCGTCCTGATCATCCTCGCCATTATCATCCATATCTTCGTCCTCATCGCCATCGCCATCCGCATCCATTTCCGGCTCATTGTCTTCCGCGTCGTCCATCAATTCATCCTGATCATTGTCCGAACTTGCATTGGACCCTACGAAGAGTCAGTTCGGGTCTATCATTTTATGAAATTTCTTACCACGATCATCATCATCCAGTGCGAATTCAACCATCTTCCGGTTTTAGAGAAGCTTCATTCACAGGCGTGTTGGACGTGACGGTAATGCGCCACGATGCGCAGCCTCGCTCCACGAAATAAAACCTAAGCTATATGTCGTTGGCTCTAACAAGGTAGTCAGAAGCTTTACGAGTTTTGTATCTAGCCGGATGAAGCGCTGGTTTGCAATTGAAATTTTTGTGGAATAAAATAACTCCAATAATTTGGTGAAGTATAAAAGTCTGGTGGATGATCATGAGGGCGCATTCGGGGCACTATCTCAATGATAATCAGGCACGCCAGTGCGGCTACGCTAAGCCATTTCCGCAGAGCCTTTTCAAATAAAAGCAGCGTCCATATTTAATACTTGACAAGTGCCGCTTTTGGTTTTTAGTTCAAACTTGAAAGCCAGCCTTGCTTGCTCAGCTGTATCGCCTTACCAGCTTACTACTTACAAATAATCAACACTTCACCTTTTTGCTATTTTTCTCAAGCTATCATCGTATCTACATAATTTTTCATTTTCCAAAGAATCGAGCGTGTCTTTGAATTTTCACAAGAATGTACGAGCCTTTTTCTTCTAGTTGGGAAGAGTGTGTTCTGGTGTTGATGTAAGCCTCACCAATGTAATCTCAATATTAGTAAATCTCTCATCACATATTTGAACATCTGGCAGTCTATTTGTGTAATAAATCTACCCGCTCTTCAGTTGCTTGATAAATAGCTTCTGTCCCGAAAATGCAAGGGCAATGTTGAATTATATCCATGCTTGCAGGTCCGCACTGTGACGGACCAAAATGCAAATGCAAAACCAAAACCCAAAACCAGAACGCATTTGCGTATGTGTGTGTATATGTGCATATGTGCATATGTGCATATGTTCCAGAGCGAAGCACTCAATATTCCGAGAAGACTTTCTCAGGGCTCACCAGGCCAGACATCATCCGCAATGCTCCTTACCAACTTCAACTTGTTCTTCATATCCTCCCAACTAAGCAAATTACCCTCCTCATGACTAGCAAAACCGCACTGAGGGCTGACACCCATTCTCTTTAGAGCTTCCTCTCTAGTTTGTCCAGCTCCCTTGGCGATGACATCAGCTGCAGCGTAGACTCTCTCCTTCATCTTCTCCTTGTCCTCGAGTTCAGGGAACTTGGAGGTGATAACTCCGAGAATGACATTCTTGTTTGCTGGGAGGTGCAGCAATGGCTCGAAGCCGCCCGCACGAGGAGTATCGTACTCCAAATAGTAAGTTGAGACGTTCAGGTTCTGGAAGAGTTTGATTGCAATTCGATCGTAGCCACCTTCGGAGAAATGGCGAGATCCCATAAAGTTACCTTGGTCGCGTGTCAGCTTATTTCTTACTTAGAGGTAAATGGGGTTAATACCTCTGCAGATGTGAAGACCAATGTGCATCTTATCGACGTGTTGTCCAATACTGTCATTGTAGGCTTGGATATAAGCGTCGAGGAGTTGATCAGGTGTCTTCGTGTTTGACTTATCCTCCTCCCATCCCTTCAACATCTTCTCGGAGCAGAAATCTGACTATGTTCAGTGACTGCTCTTCCAAGTACTTTCACAATCACAAAACTCACAGGCAAAGTTAGGATCATCGATCTGGACGTTTCTCACACCAGCAGCATAGAGAATGTCGAGTTCTACTCTGTACGCCTTGGCAATGTCTTGGAAGTATTCCTCATCGCTTGCATACACATCCTTTGGAAATGCCAATCCATCCTTGTAACGCAAATGATACCACGGTGGCGCAATCATAGTCATTTTGATATCACCCCATCGCTCCTCTGGAACCAAAGTCTTCACATATTCGAACTGATCAATCAATGTGCTCTTGCCCTTGTGACTGACTTTTCCAGTACAGATACACGATTGTCCGGGCTTGTGTCCCTTCTCAATGAAACCAGCGATATCGGGTACGTATGGGCGGAAAATATCCATGGATGGGTTTCTAATCTCGGTCATACCCTCGAGTTCTTCGAAGAAGGTGCCCCAGAACACAGCACGCCTGTTTTCTTCAGCATTCCAATTTCTTGAGAGACTTAGCCGTGAAATACTAACCTGTACTCTCCATCAGAAATACCACGCAGACCAGCATCCTTCTGGACCTGCACAATTTCCTTCACAGCTTCGTCTTCCGCCTTAGAAACTTCCTGTTGAGAAATTTCTTTCTTCTCAAACGCAGCGCGCTTCTGCAGAAGCTCACTAGGTCGCAACAACGAGCCTAAATGCTCGGCTCTGAAGGGAGGGTTACGGTGTGCCATCTCGAACTGTTCCTCGCTGGCTTTGAATTTGAATTTAAAAGCAACTTCAAAGAGAAGAAATTCTCTCTTCCGCCGCCGTCCACATCCCCTCCTCGGACATCACTCTGTTGTTTCAATCTGCCCCCACTACAGAACCCCGCACCGAGACGGCATCGGCCTTTTTTTTTCAACTTTCCATAAGTGACATGGGTGTGGTTGACGGCAACACTTTTCCGCTGATGAGATGATGACTAAAATCTAACTATTATTGGTCACCAATCGCTTAAGCCCCTTTCTCTTCTCACTCCTACTTTCAAGGCTCAAGAACTTCACCTTCACACGTTGATACACAACTAACAAGTGTCTGAATACACCAGTATGAATATTACACAATCGATCGTAGCAGAGGAAGTGATTTGGTCAAAAGATTCTAACTACACCAAACCTGCAATCCTTATAAGAGCTGGAATCTCGATGACTTGTAGAGTGGAGGTTGTAGTAGTGTGGAGGGTGAGGGGAGAAATATCAAATAGTTGTGGGATATACCGATATCAGACTTGCTAGAAAGAGGAACCACAATACTATCGCCTTTTCCAGCCGCGATGCTGTCGACACTTTCAAAAGGCATTGCGGCAATATCAACAATCTATAGCCCAGCTACATTTCAGATCAAACGCAATCCCTTTCTGCAATAATATCTTCCATCAATATTTCCAATTGATCCAAGAGGCGGAGGTGGAAATTGGAAAGAAGAAGACGTCCTTGGGCGTTCTTTTCTGCCGGGATGGACCCCCAACAGCTAATAGGATTACAGTTGCTTGCACAAATAAAGTGCTAGTTGACACTATCTCGGCAAAATAACCTGCAACTTACTGGGAAAGGTGTCACACACTGTCACTGAGTAGACACTTGCAGCTCAGCATCAATGACATCGAATACATAACTTCAACAAGTAGTACCAAACTTCCACTTAAATTCCCAAGTGGATATGTACATCTGGATGAAGACCACGTTGGCAGGTGTGCCACATAGAGATGCCCAATGCAATCACTGACAGAACCAACGAGTTCATCACTTTGGTGGAAAGGGCTGGGTAATTTTGTTTAGCTCTTTAGTGAATGTTTCTCTGTACTCAGTAACTCAAGATACTCGTTCCTTGAATATTGTGGCGGCGCAAATCAATGTCTTTTCAACCTCAAGTACAGATGTGTAGATGCTGGCGAATCGAAGTAATTGACATCCACGGGGTTGAAGAAGAGAATCAAACATGAAGCCGTCGCAATGTCCACATTTAGATGTGGAACTTCTTTTTGAAAGAGAACAAGTCTACGGGATGGTGGTAAACGTCCGAGTTTGCTTCCACGTCTCTTCGCCACCAAAAGCAGTAAAAAACAATTACTTGCTAACAATAGCCTCCGCACATAGTGAAAGTTTGTTGTCTTTCCTCGGCAATGATATTCCTTTCTGTATGAAGTCCTGAACAATTGTTGATTGGCTAACATATCTTTGGTCTAAACAAGGCTGGGAAAGAAAGGTGGTTCATGCTATTTTCTTTGTGTGGATTTTTTCTTGATGCAGCCGTCCTGAGCACTGGGGTTTGCTTGTAGCAAACGGCGATTGAAGATCGGATCAGCTGAACCCAAGATCAAATTCACCTTCACTTTCTTTCTAGGCTCGATGGTTCCTTCCAGAAGAAATTCTGATTGTCGTCATAACAATGGGATTATGTGCAAAATCCAAGGTCTCTTGCTGCCCTCTTTTCTCTTCTCTCTCTTCTATTCCAGGACAACAACAAGAACAGAAACAATTCAGCAACAACTGAGGGAGGGGCTGCGACCAGACTTGTAAGTGTTCTCCATTCCATCTTGAGACTCTGTCTGCATTTTTGAGCGATACATCTTTTGGTTGTCCTTCGCTGTACAGCTGAAAGCCTGAAAAGAGAGTGCTGCTGCTGTGGGGGTTTGTTTCTTCCCCTCGCACCTGCCTCACTATGGTTTTTGCTGACCTAGCTCTGCGTTTTAGGCAACCCTCTCTTGTCTACCAGTGCTCGTAAGTTCTACTTTGTCAACCCACCTTCGTTCCCTCCTCCATCTCCAACATCAGGAGCAGCAGCAAGCCGCAGCAGAAAGATGATCTTCTGTTGTTGACATCAACCTCGTTGCCAAAGTTTCCGTTCTTTCCAATTATTTCATCCCAAGATGGCTTTTCTGAGCAAGCTTGGGTAGCAAACATAAACTGATACATCACAGTTCTTCTGCGCAGCACTAGCTTTTCTGCTAGAAAAGGTATGAAATACCCAGCCACTGTGCAAAGACCACACAAAAGCTGACATCCTCTCTGTAGAATCCTGTACAAAACATCATCTACACCACAGCGACTGTTTGTCTAGAAGCTAACAAAAGATAAGCAGTCGACGCTCTTTTCACAGATCTGATATAATTCCTGATCAACGAGGTTTAACTTTTATTGCCTAGTGACTGTCGAATATGGCGACCAAGGCGCAAAACAATGGAGATGCCAGAGCTATTATCGAAGCTCATGTTAGGAAGACATGGGCAGATACAAGCTTTGAAGAGCCCTGGAGAAACCTGCCAGAAATTCCCAGCCAAGCTGAAATAATGCCAGCACCTCAAGATAGTAGCGAGGATGAAAATACCGGAGATGCCGAATACCATGCCGACAAGCCATATGGTGCGCGAATCCCGATCAACATTGTCAATGGACCTTGGCGCTCAAAGTCTACGTACATTGCCGCCCACTACCAGATCCTTCGCGAAGATGCCATCGGTTCTCTACGAGAATCGGTCGCACTGGTCAGGGACAATCCGAACATGGACGATGACCAAACAACATGTATTTATGATCATGTATACTTTAAGGGCATCCAAGCAAGTGCACTAGGCGTCGCATTCCGTGTAGAATTCTCGTATGAGAGAGCTGGAAAAAAGATCCGCTGGGAGCAGTCAAGGAGATTGCAACAGGGCACGCTTGTTGCATTGTCACCCCAGCGCGACAGGTTCAGGAATATCTGCAAATTGGCTACTATTGCAGCTCGTCCGATCAAGGGTGGGTTGGATCAAAATCCTCCTAGCGTGGATCTCTTCTGGGGTGATGAAAAAGAAGCCGATTTCCAGCCCGGAGAGCCTTTTATGATGATTGAGAGCCGAACGGGTTATTTCGAAGCATCTCGTCATATGCTTGTTGCTCTACAAAAGCTGATGACAGAGAAATTTCCTCTCTCAAGACACATCGTCGGGGTAACTCGCGATGTGGACGCGCCTCGATACATCAAAGCCAATCCTTTCGTTGCGATGAACTCTCTCCGAGATACTACAGTATCCAAGAAATACAAAGAATTGTCTGGAACATCGTTCGAGGATGATGACTCCCTGGATAACATTAATATTTGTGAGAAGTTTCCAGACATAGCTAACACAGGGCTAGACGAATCCCAAATCGAAGCCTTGCAACGAATGCTAAACAAACGCTTGGCAATCATCCAAGGCCCCCCCGGTACTGGCAAGACCTTTGTCTCTGTTGCGGCGCTCATGGTGATGTTAGAGAATTGGATTGAAGGTGACGCGCCGATTGTGGTTGCTGCTCAAACCAACCACGCGCTTGACCAGCTGCTCAACCATATCCGGCCTTACATGCCTGACTTCGTTCGTCTGGGTGGGCGCGGAGATCAAGCCAATACTGAAATTCAAGAGCGAACCCTGTTTATGCTACGGAAGAAGCAAAACTTGCCAGGAGGTCGCCAAGGGATTGGCAGTGCTTTCGCTCAATTAAAACGCTGCACACAGGAGCTTCAGTTTGATCTTGCCCCTATTCTTAATGAGGATCCCATACTTGACCAGAAGATGCTCGATCGCGGTGTCCTTACACAAGCTCAGTATGATTCTCTCCAAGACGACAGTTGGATATCGGCATCATCTTCGGCAGGACTTGCAGCCCCTACTCGACTCTATTCTTGGCTCGGTGACGAAAATATAGTCGTAATTGATCAGTGCCCTCCAATAAAAATGGGCTTCGAAGAAGAGGAAATAGACCTCGAGTTTGAGCAGCTACAGGAGCTAGAGCTTGAAGCTGGAGAAGGAGGCCCTGATGACAATGATCTCGAAGCACTTGGAGGAACCTGGATCCCTTTCAATCAACGAATGGTCACGGGTCGGCCCGCTTCTGGTTGGTCTAATCATAAATTGAAGAAGTACCTCCAAAAAATGCAAAACTTGTGGGACATACCAAGCAAGTACCGTGGTGTGGTATTTCGTCATCTCTGGAAGGAAATGTACCTGAATATTCGTCAAACATTCCTTAATCATCTAGGAGAGTATTCTCGAGCAATCCAGTCGCTTAAAATCGAAAAGGACGTCGCTAATGTCACCCTTGTCAAACAACTCGGAATCAAGCTGATTGGCTGCACTACGACTGGACTCTCTAAGTATCGAGGATTTCTTGCGGGTTTGAAACCACGAGCAATGCTTATCGAAGAAGCAGCAGAAACCTTAGAGGGTAGTATTACGGCCTCACTCTTTGAGAGTCTCGAGCATTTGATTCTTGTTGGAGATCACAAGCAACTGCAAGCCCACGGAAATATCCAGATCTTGCAACGGGAGCCATATAATCTAAATATCTCCTTGTTCGAGCGCTTGATGATGAACTCCCTCGAGCACACAATGTTGAATAAGCAGCGTCGTATGATCCCAGAGATTCGGAAGCTGCTCTGTACCGAAAAAGCGCCATTTTATCGAGATCTTGAGGACCATGAGGATGTCAAAGACCGGAAAGTTAATCGACCGCCAGTTGAGGGCATGGGTGGTATAGATTCTTATTTCTTTGGTCACAATTGGCCTGAGAATAGGGACAGTGATGCAAGCCGTTCTAATATTGATGAAGCCCAAATGATAACTGGACTGTTCAACTATCTTGTCTACAACGGAACAAACCCATCGAAGGTCACTGTTTTGACATTTTACAACGGCCAGAGAAAGCTGATCTTGAGAATGCTAAAGAAGCACCCGGATCTAAGCTGGCACACGTATTTCAATGTCTTTACTGTAGACAGCTACCAAGGCGAGGAGAATGACATCATCCTTTTGTCTTTAGTTCGAAGTAATGATTACCTGGGTATTGGTTTCCTCGAGAACCAGAACCGCTTGGTTGTTGCGTTGTCTCGAGCTCGTCGTGGTCTTTACATTTTCGGCAACCCTATTACTTTGACTGCAAAGGATCAAGGCAAGTTACTGTTCGATCCTATTATTGAAGCCATGGGTCTCCAGGGACACTTCAACCTTGTTGACAAGGACGGCTCCCCAGCCCAAGGGTTCCCAATTACGTGCAAAAATCATGGCGTATCGAGTCAGATTTTCGAAGCAGCTGAGTGGAAGGACAATAATGGCGGCTGTGATAGATTATGTGGGGGGGAGTTACCATGTGGCCACGGTAAAACTAAGAATTCCTCTTTCTACTTATGAATTCGTCTCTAACAAAGTCTCAGCTTGCTATGCCAAGTGCCACCCATTTGGTCACGATGTCATTCGATGCAAAGAGCCATGCCCTTCGATCTTGGAGTGTGGTCATCGTTGTAATGAAGCATGTGGCGAGCCATGCCTCTGCTACGATTGCGATATCCAAGTACAAGATTTGCCACATATTTCTCCGGCTAGAGATATAGCATGGCAAGTACCTCTAGAATCTTCATTTGTGAGCACCACGAATTCAGCATTGGGCACTTCTCCCAGCAAGGATTCCCAAAAATCTATCCAAGAGATCCAGAAGTCGTGGAATAACTGGGATGCCCAAAAAGCAGACAGAGAGCTTGATATTGAGCGCCAGAAGTTGGCAACGATGCCAAGACTTGATAATATGGTTTTCAAGGAGACATATCGTCCAGCAGTCATGAAAAATGGAGTTAGAGTTGTCGCTAGAGAAGAGCGTAGAACTATCGACCGTGCAAATATGGGCGCTATAATTTCTACGCCAATTCGCATCTCTCCAGTAAAGACACTGAGTAATGAAGTCTCTCTGATAGATCTTGATGGACAGGAGAATCAAAGAAGCATTCATTCAGTAATAGCCACATCACATCCAACCTCTAGAAAGACTGAACATGTGGAGGAAGATCTCATTACCTTGGACTGAGGGTTTATGCTAAGAAAATTTCACTGTGTGTACATTAGCTAAACCTATGACCGAAGAAAATGATCCATGACATAAAATTTGATGTGCCATCGCCAGTATCGTGGAAATTATACTTGTTCAACACCAATGTCTTTGCAATTGCAGTCGCACATTTGTCTAAGCTAATCACCCTTTTTCTGTTATTTTAGGCCCTTAGCTACTAAGATCAAATTCATGCCGGACACTAGACCTCTCTTCTTATTTGTCACCTTATGCATAAAATGAGTGTATCTTTTGTCAGTCCAGCATTTTTCCTAGCTACATTGGTGTCTGTCTTAATATACCTTAAAGTAATA
>JAJONI010000770.1:0-10530 GCA_022190145.1 Pezicula rhizophila
ATCCATCTATCGATATATATATATATATATACATATACATTAGTATGCTGTTATCGGAAAGCGATATTAGAGAGTAAGATTAGAGTATTACTTCGGGTTTTGCTAGAAGCTATTTCCTTCAACACCCAAACCCCAAGGAAATTATTTATTTATCGCGCCCCATGTTTCTTAAAGCCCAGGTTCTGATTTCCTTTACCGACGTATCGGACTCTCATCTGTGCTCTCAACGACACCTACATCATAACTCATAATTATCAACCCCAGTTCCAAGATGTAGTACTCGAAAGAGAACTTACCATCCCTTTACCTCACATCTTCCATGACTACGTCCTGCTTCTCCTCGTCTTGGTGCGCAGGTGTAGTAAATGCGGGCTCTGCCGGCTCTGTCGGGTTGGGACGGTTTCCTTCTCGCTCAAGACTGGTTAAGGCCGCAGGAGGAAGGAGGTTACTAGAGGTTATAGGGGGTGCTTCTTCGGGTTTTGTGGTGAGAGCGTGGGCTCCTGGCGGGGAAAGAACAGGAGGTGTTGAGGGAGTGGTGGGTATGTTGCTTGGAGTAGTAAGTGAGGACGGCTCTGAGGGTTCTGTGATGAGAGAGTTGGCCTTCGGTGAACGAGAGGCCGGTGGTGTAGTGGACGTAGCTTTGGAACTGATGACGGGAGTTTCTCCCAAATCCATAGCATCCCGTGTTCCATCGGGCGTGGGCGTCACAGCCGTCGAAGTAGCGACCATATGCTCGGACACAATAGTGGGAGGCGACAACGAAGCATACCCTAAGTTTGGCAAACTCTTCGCTCGCTCCTCATCTGTACGATTTCTCTCTCGAGCCATTTTCTCCCGTAGTCCCTTCTGCTGAAGATTATACGCAACTTCGGCAATGCCATCTTCGTTATCACTGTCCTCCAGCTCATTCGGATTCTCCACCCTCTTATCAAGCCTGTAAACCGTATTCCTCACGTCCTTGTTCGCATCCTCATCTTCATCATCCATTCTCGACTCGGCCTCATCATCCACAGCCAGCCCATTGGGAATGCTCGTCATTTCCACCGAAGGACAGGGATTGATACACCTCAACTGGTCCACAATCGTCGCTACCACCTGCTGTAAATACTCGAGGGAGTTGGAATTTAGCATATTCGATGACCGCACATCAAGTTCGAAGTTTGGCCCATAGTGCTCGTAGTACTCGCTGAATGGGATGACGGGATCCATGTCTACGTTTAAAAGCTGGCCTGTCTCGAATGCCCATGTACGTGCTACATTCTTGACCGTGTAGCCTCCGCCGCCAAGAACGAGGAGTGGAAGATTGAAGCTCTGCACGAACGTCACGCATGCAGCGTGGCCCGCCATACTCAGATTGAAAGGCCCAAGCCGGTCCCCCGAAAGACTGTCTGCACCACACTGCAGCACCACGGCCTCAGGCTGGAAGTACTTCATAACCGCTGTAATGACTGGCTCGAAAATTCCTTGGTAAGAAACATCGTCCATGCCATCTCGCAACGGGACGTTGACAGAATGGTATTTCCCTTTCCCAATCCCGATGTCTGATAATTCACCGGTGCCAGGGAAGAACTCGCCGAATTTGTGCAGGGACACGGTCATTACGCGGTCGGTGGTGTAAAATGCTTCTTCGACACCATCGCCGTGGTGGACATCGATATCGATGTAAAGAACGCGTTTATGGAAGCGGAGGAGTTCGAGGATACCGAGGACGACGTCTGTGGGGGAGGGATGGGGGTGTCAATATTATGTTCTCTATGTCCTCTATGTCTTGTAGTGACTTGTGGGATATCCAAGGAGTGAAATAGTGAATGAAGGAGTTCTTGAGATAACAGGGCTCAGGAATATTCAAGGTAGATAAATAAGTAGGGTCGTCTCCCACATTCACTCACTCACCATTGACATAACAAAACCCACTCGCCTCATTCTTCTTCGCATGGTGCAGACCACCCGCCCAGTTAATAGCCACATCGCACTTCTTGCGATTCAGGCGCGCGGCCCCCTCCATGCTGCCCCCTGCCGACAAACTGCAGAACTGGAAGAGCCCGTCAAAAATGGGCGAGTCGGCGCCCAAGTTGTATAGGTTTAGTTTCTCCGGGAAGTTCTTCATGTTCTCAGGAGTTACTTTGTTCAGGAAGTCGATGTAGTCATCGCTGTGGAATTGGGTCATTTCGAGGGGAGTGGCTCGTTGGGCACGCTTTGGGGTGTCAGTTTTTGGAGGCATGGATACAGGATACAGTAGGGAGGGAGGGGGGTCCATTCATGTATAAAATGGAGTTCTGACAAGATTCAAACCCTTTCCTGTCGGATACACTTGCTCCTCAATCGTCGTCTTCATAAGTCGCAAAAAAATACAAATCCTGCACTCGAAAACCAGTAACCGCACGAAGGCAAGAAAAAAACGAAAAAAAGAAAAGGAAAGGAAAGGGAAAAAGGATGACATACATAAACCTCCATCTTCCTATGAAGCTTGTAATGCATCACCAAGCTATGGGTAAGGCGCACGCGGAAGGGCTTCATGGGGTGTCCGACCTCGTAGGCATGATCTCCTACGGCACTATCGTAGAAATACGAGACTTTCTTCGCCATCACGACTCGCTGATACCCTAAATTATATTTTTTGCGTCTATAAAATGGCCGTATTTTGTGAGAGAATGAATGGGGGTGTGTTTGGGAAGGAGTAGACTTCGGACAATTATCTGCTTGAAGTTTGTAGGAGCACGCGCACGAAAAAGAGAGAGTAGAAGAAGTAGCTAAGTCAATGAATAGACTTCAATTGATTGGTTTTTAACAAGGGTGGTGCTGTCTCGTCTCTGCAGAAGAAAGAGAAGAGGAGAGAAAGAGGAGAAAGAAAGAAAAGGGGAGAGAAAGAAGCAGAAGCGAAAAGGTACCTGGCCATCACTAGTGCCATCATGTGACCCGTAACCATGTGATCCAATAAAGTTCTATGCAGGTGACTGGATTCAGCTGCTGCTGCTGACTGTGCCTCCAGGAAAAGGCATTGCTGCCTACCTGGACGTCACATTACGAGTATCTCTGAGGTGTCAGCATACATTATTTCTTCCTTTCTATCTTTCTTTTTTTTTTTTAACTTTTTGCAAATTGCAATATCAAATGATGATTACTCTGATTATGTAGTGTTTGTTTATCAGCAATCATCCTCAAGGTACTCTTTGATATACTGTAAGCTGTGCAGTTTACAATAAACAGTCATTGCCGAGCGATAGGTGACTGACGATGCTGACTAGGTAGGTCAACCCCCAACGGTGGATGATCACTTGGACGGGAAGAATTCCATTATGGCTCAATACGAGTGTGGTGATCCAATTTGGCCTTGCTGAGGTGTGCTTCGGGCTTTGCACTCTCTCAACTCCCTCTTGCCCATTCCCGCTTCTAAGATTGCCGCTAATTTTGTACTCCTTTTGTGCTTGTGCAGCAACTTATGAGAGAGGGAACTTGCTACCTCGACATCTCTCCCGAGCATCGCTACGACCATCCATGCTGACTTCTCGAAGCACAAAGGGACCCATACCTCAGGCCCAACCCCTTACTCCACTAGATAGGTAGCCAACTGTGTCGAGAGACTGTCTAGCTCCTCATATGTGAATTCGCCGTCCCATGAACAGATGGCTGCAGCTGCTGGATTCAGCAAGACTTGTCGTGCGATAGATTTGTGGACCAGGTCCAGAGTTGTTTCTG
Source organism: Pezicula rhizophila (assembly GCA_022190145.1). Classification (NCBI taxonomy): domain Eukaryota; kingdom Fungi; phylum Ascomycota; class Leotiomycetes; order Helotiales; family Dermateaceae; genus Pezicula; species Pezicula rhizophila. The sequence continues at coordinate 3,697 of JAJONI010000770.1, forward strand.
GGATGGTCGAGTTCCATATTGCGATTTCTTGTTGGCCTTCTGGGCTGAGCATATCCACTTCAGTTAGGCGTCTTTTCAGCATGCCTTCTCCGTCAAGCTGACGGATTACCTGCGCTAATTGGCAGAGTCTCCGGCGCATCTGAGGCTGCGAGATGACTTCTGGGTTGTAAGAGGCTTGCAATTTTACTGTTGATCCGTTCGAAAGGCAGTTGAGGATCACAGGATAGTTTGGAAGTTGTTTCGCCTGATAAGATGGCCTCTGAGAAGCGTTTATGAGAAGTACACTTTGAAAGTCGTCGGCTATAGCCGCGTCGGTGCCATTCTGGCCCCTCTTCTGATGGCAAATTGGGATGGAGATGCTGAATGTGCTGCAAGAAATCGCCAACCTGTTGATCCTGGTTGAGAACGACTCGAAGGAGTTGGATTTCAAGCTTCAATGGTGAGAATCCGTTGATACTCTCTGTCGCTTGCTGCTGTGCTGAAGCTGATACGTCAAATACGACTTCATCACTGTGATTTCGAAGTCGAGCTTCGGGTGTAATTTCTTGACATGAGTGACGACCAGGTGAGTCGATCGTATAAGACAAAGTTGCAGCAGATTGAACTTCTTGTTCGCTTGTTTCAATTGACAAGGGTTCAATGATGGAGCAAATTTCAACCGCCGCCGCCATTATTGTGTTTTGAGAACTAGATAGATTCATTCGGCTGCGTGCCGAGCATAGAATTAAGCAGCCTATCTGTGTCCATTTCAACAGCTCTACTCCCTTTCCAACAGGGATGCCTTCCACTAACGGGTAAGCAGATAGATGTTGCTCCGAGTTGAACAGTCATCAAATAGTCAGCTTGCATAATATGTACAAGACGATTCCGACTGTTTGGATACCTTCCCATTCCATCCTAGCGCATGGCCCCTCCCAACGTCAGTACCAGTAACCGATCTCAATTTCTTTCCAGCGTTTGCATCATCCCCTCTCCCTCTAACCCTAACCCCCTAATCTTTTCTCCTCTGCCTTCTTGAACATGTCGACTAGCGCTGAACCTGATATTCCATCTCCAGGGCCAACAATTCCGTCGCCCGATATGGCGACCGCCAATAAATCGGCAATGGAGGGTTCAGTTGAAAAGTCGCAAATCGAGGAAAAAGAAGGAAACAATAATAGTAGTAGCACCACTGACAGCAAAACGGGCACCGAAGACGACGAGCTACCACGGCCCACTGGACTAAAATTCTGGGCAGGGTTTGCAACTGTTTCTTTTGGCATGTTCTTTTCTGGATATGTAAGTTTTTCAAAAAAAAAAAAAAAAAAAACAGCTTGGATTCCAACAGTACGGACAGCCAGTGTGCTAAACTACTTTTGCAGGATTCAACTTGCGTAGCAACCGTAACACCGATAATTACGGATGAGTTCAAGTCCTTGAACGATGTGAGCTGGTATGGAATCGCATAGTACGTAAATAAAACCTCCCTTTTGGGTATCGAGATCATGGCTTATATATGTATACATATACACAGTTCCTTGACCTCCTGTACGATGATTCTAAGTTACGGAAAGCTCTATTCATATTTTCCGATGAAATACGTCTTCATGTCAGCATTGGCTATCTTTTTGGTTGGCTCGATTGTATGCGCGACAGCTCCATCTTCTGCTGCATTTATTGTTGGACGTGCCATTTCTGGCTTGGGAAATGCTGGGATCTTGTCTGGTTGCAACATGTAAAGAGATTTTTCCTACAAGGAACTTCTGTTCTGCGACGCTACTAATCCTCAGCACAGAATTGTCTCCCGTATAACCACTCTCCGCGAAAGACCACTTTATTCTAGTATCATAGGGGGGCTGGAATGTGTTGCGCTTGCATTCGCGCCATTGCTTGCTGGAGTCATCACAGAGCATGCCTCGTGGAGAATCTGCTTCTACATAATTATACCCTTTACGGCCATCTCACTGATCAGCACCTTCTTTTTTGTGGACGTCTCCAACTCTGCAGAACAAGCCAATCTCCCTCTACGTGAGAAGATTCGGCAGCTCGATCTGCCTGGCATGATCATTTTTGTGCATTTGATTGTGTGCTTTATTCTTGCGCTGCAGATGGGAGGTACAACGTACCCGTGGCACAACGCTCGAATCATTGTAATGCTTGTTTTATTTGGAGCCTTGACTCTGGTGTTTGCTTTCCAATAGTAGCGTGCAAAAGCCATGGCTACGTTGTCACCCCAGGTCCTCGGGGAACGTACCGTAACCTTTGGCATGTTGTTTATGTTCGCAACGTCAGGAGCACTATGGGTATTTTCATACTACACTCCAATCTTCTACCAAGCAATAAAAGGAACTTCCACCCTGGGCTCCGGACTTCGCGACCTACCCCGAATGTTAGGACTGGTTGTTTCCTTGCTGGTCGCCGGATCAGTCACAACCTGGATCGGATACTACGTGCCAACCATGGTATTAGGCAGCGTCTTAATGGCAGTCGGCGCAGGCCTGACAACAACATGGCACCTCACAACCGGCATAGGCAAAATCATCGCATACAACATCATCTTCGGTCTGGGATCTGGATTCGCCTTCCAACAGCCCTTCATTGCCGTTCAAACCGTCCTCCCTCAGGAAGATGTCCCATCCGGCATCGTAATCCTCGAATTTGCACAGTTCCTCGGCAGCATCGTCGCACTGGCCGTGTCGCAGAGTGTCTTCACCAAGAAACTTACGTCAAACTTGGTGGCAAGCGTGCCCCAGATTGATCCGCTCATTGTACTGAATACAGGAGCTTTGGATCTGAAGAAGAGTATTCCGGCTCAGTATTCGACGAGTGTATTGATTTCGTATGCGAATGCACTAGATATGACCTATTATGTGGGCACGGCTTTGGCATGCGTCACGATCGTGGGAGCTTTTGGGGTGAAATGGCAGTCAGTTAAGAAGGAGGAGAAGGAGCAGGAGAAGGATTCGGAGGGGAAGGTGGGCGACGTGACTAAGGACCTTGAGCCCGGAGCCCAGATCTAAAAGTTTGAAACGTGACATTGCAAAGGTCGTTGGAGTTGTATTAATTAACACAGTGGTTCTTTCAAGGCCATTTTTACTCATTTGGAAAGAGAGATTTCATTGAGGCGCCTGGGAGCTCGGTGCATTTTAGGGTGGGTGGGAGTTGATAGACAATGAGGGTTTAATAATGGACCAAAGAATTTTAAACAGGTTTTCTATGTTGAGACTTTAAAGCGTCTAGCTTGAAGTACTTATCGGAGAAAAAACTTAAGACAGTATTATTATTAGGGGCTTAAAGAAATTTCCCTCTACATTAATATAGTTTGTTTAAATCATACCGCAATTAAACTTGCCAGAAGAAAAATCATCCTAAGGATAGCATACCAAGCATTTTCATAACGCTACTGTGCAGCGTCAAGAGCGAGTAGAGCAGGATTGAATGCAAGTAGATTATGAACCTAATTCATCTTGAATAAAATTTGCGTATCAATCATAGTCATAGTAGGAAAGGAACTAACCAGCTTAAGTTGCCTACTATTTGCTCGCTTCTCGTACGATGATGAAAGCTTCAAATGATTATGGAATCTGGAGCTTTCCTCTACGTCCAGCCCCTGCTTGAGGACTACTTTATCTGAAGGCTTCTCACCTCGCTTAGTTTTTTAAACTATATTAGAGCATAGATAGCAACTTCAAAGATAAAGTAAATTTAGCTGATATTACTATTGAGTAGTTTAACGCGCCCAGGTCTTTTGATAGACTTCGGAATATCGTAGAATTGATCCGTTGTGTCATCATCTGTCAATGAGTAGCATTTTTCTTGTTGGAAATTTTATGGCCTGATTGTTTTCCGTAATGAATGACGCAGTCTAGACTCCTGCTCACTGCATTGGTGATTGACTCGCCTATTTTTGCCACTTTTAAAACTCGAGAAGAGGAAGTAATTAGCGGATGGTTCGCAGACCACTAGTGTTTCCCCTTCAAGTTTGCTATTACGAAACAATTAGTTTGTAGATTCGAGTTATAGTATTGATAGCGAGGGGGATGTAGTAATAATAGATAGGCCTCTGTGCGAGATTTGCCCTTGCAAAGCTTGTAAGAAGCGTCGGGACTGTGCCAAGAGTGGAAAGAAGTAGGACCCTGCTGTTAATACCTTCTTTCGAGAAGATCTTCTAGATATCCTTAATAAGTATTGGCAGACTCTGTAGGACCGCGGTCTTTACCTAGACCGATCATGCGAGCGTTTTCAGTCGCCTATAGAGATCAACAAACCAGACTATGCTCAGTGACGTCAGTACCATCTAATGCCCCGGCATCTAACGTTCGAAGATGAGCTCCATCCATGGCGCCGGTTTGTGGCTGAGTACAAAACCCTGGAGGGCTACAATGAATTTCATTGTGAAGCAACTAGGCTAAAGTTCACTAGCATGCAAGCCCGTGAAAGTGGTGAGAATGACAGTAACAGAGCCAATGACGAATACCTCAGACACATGTGTCCGGACCTCTCTCGTAAGTCCTCTTCAGAGGCCAAGGCGGCTTTGAAGAATGATCTTCAGTTCGCACGGAGATGGGCGGTCGTAATAGACAGCTTAGGTGTAGGGGTTGGTTTGGTCTCTGGGCCAGGGATCAAGAAGAAGATGTATGTAGAGATCTGATCCGAGTCTGACTTATGATCGCATTGCTAAGGTTTATATCTAGTTATGTAACAAAATCAGGGGTTGGTCATCCATACTTGAAGTCTTCCCTCAAACATATCCATGAAGAGCATCCGAACATCGTTAGAATGTGCCGGATATTGGAGCTGGCAGCCAAGAGGCTGGTCAAGAACCATCGGCTTAGCAGAGATGATAAACTGGAGTGTTGTCTTAGAAGAGTTGAAGTAGTATCTCCAGAGGACAAATTCATAGCGAGAAACTACGAAGTATTAGTAGACCTTAGCACTGAAATAGGTAGAAAACTAGAAATGCTACGACCTCATGTGGCTCCATCATGTGGCTTAATCATGTTACTCATGGTTATTAAGGGCGTTGGACTACATCTCTGAACTTCAGGAACATCGCAGGGGATTTGGACTAGACTGTCTCAATTTGAGGAACATCCAGCAAGGGGATTGGACTGAGTCTCTCAACTTGGGTAGAGGAATTGGACCTGGATCTCTCCGTCCTTGTGTGGTTGCTGTAGATTCAAACCCTTTACAGGACCGTTACTGCAGCCTCTTCAGCACATTCTCTGTAGGGGGAACACCATCGCTTGAGCCTGATCTGAGCCTGATCTCAGCATGATATTAGCCTTACGGTCGCATTAGCAGTAGTAGGCTGGAAAAAAGAATGGCAGAAAAAGGTTCCATCTCCGCCCTCTTTAGAAGCCTTTAAGCTGGACTAGGTTTGAATAAAGTTTCGAAGCGGCTGCTGAACGACAAGTCGTGCCTATGCCTTCCGAAGAGGCATCCCCCACTAGCGAGAGAGACTGTACGACATGATTACCTCTTGATCCGCGGAGGATATTTAATTGGATTTAAAAACGCATCATCCCATTTTCGCTTTAGTGGAGATACAATTTATATGCCTGAACTCCTATGATCGTGGATGTTTTCTCGATCTAGTGCTACCACTACTGAACTTCGTGGATGAGGATGAACGCCGATCATTCCCTCCCGCTTCGATAGATGGTTCAGATCATTGGTGCTGGCTTGCAGCGAACCGACATTCTGAGCCCAGCCTCGACAGGTCGCCAGTCCTTTTCTGAGCTTGAGTTTTCGGAACGTGAATTAATGGACTGGGAGAAGTCGAGTCAACGTCTGCGGGAGATTTGGCCGATCGCCGCTCTTTCCCTGCTCTTGAGTTGTCGGATGTAGAGGTACGGGAGCGACGCCGCAGCGCTCGAGTTGTATGATCTTGATACATCCGGATCGTACGTTGCTGTAGAAGTTTAGAGACCTTTGACGAATAGAGAAGTGGCAAGCTAACACTTCTAACGTTAGCCATTTGTATTTCAAGAACATAATAGCATGACGCAGAGAACGAAAACAACGCTTGGTATGGAGACATATCTTAAGGGGCGAATGGGATAGGTAAAAGAGCAATGTTCGAGAAACTATTAGGGTTAAGAATACTATGGAGTACATGAGCAGGCTGGACGAAGAGGTTTGTTAGTTGGGTAAGTGGTATTGGCACGCTTTAGGGTCTATAAATCGATATGAGGATTGAGTTTTCGTATTGAGACTACAGCTTTTGATGCTTATATAGAACATCTGATAGATAGAAGTAGGCTCCAGCACTACAAACAAGGTAGAAATGCCACCACCTTTTATGACTCAGTCATGTAACCCAATCATGTAACTCAATGGTCATCCCTCACATGCTAATAAGGTGTAGATACTTATTTACTTATTCTATAAAATTAGTGCCTAAGGCAGAGAGTCTTCTAAGGAAATTTAGCCTAAATATTCAGGCACTATTGCTTTCTTGCAGACTACAAGTAATAACTCAAAACTAGTGGCAACGTAATGGATACCTTCTAGAATCTATATTGCTATTAAGTTAAGATGTTTTGCTTGAGAGCTTCCGTAGCGCCCTGAATCTTATTCTTTTTCGCAAATATGCAATAGTGTCCCAGCGCGAAGAGAGGAATGTGAGGAGAAGTCTATGTATTAATTAATATTTATACAAGTTTAGAAGGAAGCAATAGGAGCTTCAAATCGGGATGCAAAGACTAGGCCCCTCTTTTCTAGTTAGATGACTCGGTTCTATCGTCGCTCAATCTCTATAGTATACTCTAACAAGTTAAACAGTTTTCGCTTCCTAAAAGAAGGAAAGAAACAAAGGAAACAAAAGAAACACAACAAAACGACAGGTTAAAA
>JAJONI010000771.1:5856-18336 GCA_022190145.1 Pezicula rhizophila
CCAGAATTGGAGCTCTGAGTGCTGAAGTTGAAGCAGCAGTGACAATGGAGCTTTTATTTGTTAGCGCACTACCATTTTATTCTCTCGATCCATTTATTTCCAATCTTACAATAGGAATCTGTTTCCAATTGGCAAAATAGACAATTACCATGAATTAAACAAGACATTTATTTATCTACAATCTGCACCTTTTATACTGCTCTTTCTAGAATTAGAGTATCGCTCTATTGTAGAAATGGTCTCCTGAAGCTGGAAAGTGTGTGTTACCAACTTGTCGAGATTAAGAACCCCTCCTAACAAAGCATTGACTTCAGCCGGCCATGGTATCGGCATATCTGTTGATAAATTATAGATTAATCTTCAGAATCTAGATGAGTGTCATTTTTTGGCAGAAATTCAATCCTTTTTACCTACTTCTAATAAAAGATATATGCATGAAACGAAGGCTGTTTATGATGTTTTTCCTAGCTCCAGTGACCATTAGGTCACCCCCTCTTCGCACTGTATATGCTACGGTAACGATACTGTTTTCCACGCTAGTACACTCTAATATCGTGTCTGGTGCCTTATACTCAGTCTTAACAAAGAGACTCCGAATAGCTTCTGCATTTTCTTCGCATCGAGTTTCGAAACGCGGTAAACTTGGCAAGATGGTACAAAAAGCTTTAGCAAATGCTAATCGACTAGGCTCTAGGTCGGTGATAACAATTGCGTGAGCGTAAAAAGCCCCTGCTGCAGCTAGAGCAACTATTCTTTCAGGACCTGCACCACAAATAATGGCACCTCGTCCAAGGGCCAGTCGAGTGCGATATATGCCATGCATCACTACAGACAGCGGTTCAATTAAAGCTCCCTGCTTCAAACCAACATTGCCCGGAAGCCTTCAAGCCGTCAGCGTATTCTTCTGAATCTCAGACAAAGTCCAGACTTAATTATGTACCCATTTCGCTAGATGAACTTTATATCGTTGCAAAAAGCCAACTCTAGCATCTTCGTGGTCCACTGTCAGCTTTCCAACAGCGCCCGTCCTCCAAAAATGTATATCTGAGCTGGTAATGGTTGGTGAAACTCAATTCATAGAAGTAGTCGAGCGAGTATATCCACACCCACAAATCCCGGTAACCTTTCCATGTAACAGAACTTCATCGTTTCGGAGCTTTAGGATGGGTACATCAACAATCTGAATTTCATGTTCTGCAGATACTGGCAAAGTTGGATTTTGTGCCAGTTTCATATCCTCGAACATGGATGTAGAACTGTCTAGTTCCGTCTTGCAGCATGGTAAAACGGTTACTTCAGAAGCTGTTTTCAAGATTTCAGTGTGTGGATGCACAGAAATATCCTCTATCAATGATTGTGACATCATGAATGGAAAGGATGTTGATGGATTCAAGATAATTCGCTTGGAGAGCAAAGGATGGATTCAAAAGTAAATATGGCCCAGTTTAACAAAAACCTGCAAACATGTTTCTCCACGTTGAATACTTAGCGCTCCGGGCTCCCGGTACTTTATTCCCCAAGCCTCGACCAAAATGGCAGAATTGTATACGGGCAGCAAAAAAGAGCTACCAGGAATAGAAAGTCGAAGCACCAGCGAAGTTTTGCCGATCCCATTTTTGACGAGGCAATGTACCGAAAGATCGACCACTACCCCTCATTGTCACCGCTACTTACGTTACTCTTTCATTTAGCCATTATTATGATATTACTTTTGGGGTTAGTAGAATGGTTGTCTATGCGGGGTTGTATTATGCCGAGGCCAGTCCCGTAAAGTAGCTTTTGGTTTACTTACAATTGGGCATGTTTAAGCGCCATTCTGCGTTCCTATGTAATGGATGACTTAATTATATGACTGCAGCGGGCTTGGCTTCAACTACATAATAAGACTGGAAACCAAACTTTATCTTGCTCAAAATCTGGATGAGAACTTGCATCGTTGAAACTGGAGTCCTCTTAAGTTTCTTTACCCTCTTGAGACATATCGAGCCACTTCAAATGCGGATTCTTGCTTGTTCCTTGTTCCTGACGGGTTTGCTGGCAACCAGTATTCCTGCCGTTCAGGGATATGTCGTTAACAGCAGGCCAGCGAAGCTGCGGACGGTCGTCACGACCGACATGGAGCAGGACGACTTGGCCTCACTAATCCGGTACTTGCTTTACACGAACGATCTCAACACTCAGGGCATTATCTACACGGCTAGCCGCTATCACTGGGCCGGTGACGGCAATGGCACTGAGTTTTTCTTACCTGGCCGCGAGTATACTACTCCGCAGACGTCCTGGCGCTGGACCGGCACGCGGACTATCCAAGATGATGTCCTCAAGGCATACGCTGATGTATACCCCAATCTGACCCGCCATGATCCATTATACCCAACGCCAGACGAGCTGCTATCTATGGTCAAAATTGGCAACATCGACTTTGAGGGCGAGATGGATCATGACACAGATGGCTCTAATCTCATCCGGTCGCTGCTGCTGAACGATGACCCGCTGCCTCTATACTTGCAAGCCTGGGGCGGCACCAACACCATCGCCCGAGCTCTGAAGTCGATTGAAGACAATTTCTCGGGCTCGCAGCAATGGGGCCAGATCAAAGACACCGTCTCCCGCAAAGCCGTCATCATGGCAAGCGGTTTTCAGGACGAAACATACGCGAACTATATTGCTCCAAATTGGCCGCAGATCCGCGTCAACGATCTGTCAGCGGGCTATAGCACTTGGGGCTACAACTGCAATAAGGGTTTGGGCAATGTTCGCGGCTTACCCGATAACAACGTGTACTATACTGGTGCCTGGATAAAGCCAAACATTGAAACCGGATCGTACGGGAAACTTTACCGGTCCTGGCTTGACGGTCAATCAATGCCAGGCGACCCGCTTGACGTTTTCGGTAATGCAAGCCAGGCTGTAACCTCTTTCTGTAAACCTCTTGGGCCATACGACTTCTTGTCCGAGGGGGACAACGTAGCATACAATCCACTTTTAACTACGGGCATCCAGGACCCAGCCAATCCGAATCTCGGTAGTTGGGGCGGTCGGTCCACGCAAAACACCACGTCGCCGAACTTGTGGGTGATGGTTGAACAGGAGAGGAATCAGACTGGCGCCGAAGTTGACAATTACACTACGGATCGGTGGAGTGAAGCCGTTCAGAACGACTTTGCGGCTCGCATGCAGTGGACACTGACTTCGGAGTACCGTGAGGGCAATCACGCGCCATCGGTGGAAATCTTGAGTGGCAGAATCGTGAATATGCATCCCGGTTCAACAGTGACACTGGTCAGTGGGGTCAGTGATCCCGACGGCGACAAGGTCGCTACTTCCTGGTGGCAGTATTTCGAAGAAGGGACATATATGAGCGCTGTAACTCTGACTGAGTACAGCAACAGCTCCGCGATAGTGACGGTACCGGCTGATGCGGAGCCTGGTCAAACTATCTCAATTATTTTGCAAGGGACGGATGACGGGCAATTTCCACTAACTCGTTACGATCGGGTTTTTATCTATGTTATATAATGCGATAGTCTAAATAGTTGTTACGCTCTAAAAATATTAGAAGTTAAATATAGGGATTAAGAATTTTTTTAAAAGTAAATAATACTACTAAGTTTAATAATAATATAATGTACTTCCTAATAAAGTAGGCTACTTAATAAAATAAGCTACACTTTACTAATTTTTGTATATTGTGGTCACTGGAAGAATTCCGTAAGTTGCAGGAGGCTTGTGGATGTGGTGTAGCGAGAGTGAAGCCGTACAAGAGTTCGCTGCTTGAAGCGAAGAGGTCTCCAGGTCCGCTGCGTATCCCACTGACGGGGTGATAGCCCTGTGGCCTGGCACCAGTACGTCCAGAAAAACGAAAGCGGAGAAATTCGTGGAACTTTCGGTAGGTCGCGGCGGTTCCTTGTACACTTCGGATGGAGATCTAGTATTTGAAGGAGCAGACATTCCTGTAGACTCAAAGGAAGCGGACATAGTGGAGGTGGGGCTCAAACTGTGCCCAAATGGCAAAGACGCAATTGCAAGAGGGTAGATAAGACCTTCGCCAACGGTAGCAGTGCCGTGACTTTAGTCCTGGCCTCTTTTGGGTCCGTGAAGAGAGAGACGGAGTCCAGGAGGTGCGAAGTTCTGTTGTGGTGCGACTCTCTAAAGCAACATCTCGTCAAGTTGGCTCTGGACAAAGCAGGGAGTATGAAGGTGGTTGTAGACGTTAGTACTGAGACCGGGCAGTCATTGGACATACTCAGAGCAGACAGAGGCGTATCGCATCTCCTGGTGGAACCATCCAAAGAAGGATGCGATATGCTTAAGAGGAGGACGGGAGTCCGCAAGGCCATGACTAATCTGAGGGAGATCATGTCAGTGATTAGATCCCTTAAGTCTGGATCCCAGATGTACGCCATAGCTAACATGGAGCTGCTGCAAATAGTCTCCAATGAGGAGTTGATGAGTTTCATCAAGGATGAAATAGCCTTTGTCTCTGCCACGTTTAGAGCACACTTCGTGGTTCCCGAGCTCTACGACATGTGTACCTACTGGCACATGCACATGCTAGGGTGCTTCTACCCATACGATGAAGTAGACGTTGGAGACTCCCTTGTTGACACCCTTGGTGTCCGCATGAAGAGAGTATCAGAAGCGAACTGTACTGTGGTATGGGAAGGGACGAGGTGTACACTAAACCATACACTACAACACAAGAATACCAGCCCTTCTGTTCAGTGACTAGGGCAATAGATGTGGTACTACCGCCTAACAGGAACCTTGATGCGGATGCATGGGAGATATGCAGCAAGATATATGTGATAGAGAACTTCCAGGAGACCTGACCTCGTCTTCTCTGCGGTCTTTTTTAGAAGAGGACGAACAACGAAACTGGAAACAGAAGGGCACGATAGCACGAAAGGCGCGCGAAAATCAAGAACTTCTTCGCTCCACGACACTCCTGAGTACTTCTCGACCTTCCTTTAATCCTTCCTCCCATACAACGTCAGTTCCTCCTTCTTCTCAATTTCTAGGTCTAGCTGAGGCTCCCACTCTGGTGTTTTCTTTACTACTCTCGTACGGGGTGCTTCAACCTGCACCAATTCAGGTGTCTCGTTTACTCTCTCAGGGTGACGGGCGGGGAGTTTCGTGGAGTGGGTGGAAGAAGCGCTAATAGCAAGTTCGAGCCAGGCTGGTATTAGATCCCATCCAGCCTGATTTATCTAGGACTTTTCCTCGAACTTTAATTGCTGCTAGCAAAAAACCCTATTATGATAGAAGAGCTTAGTCCTGTAGTCCCTAGAGAGTCTGTACTGTGTCTACCAAGTCTTTAAAGACTCAGTGCCTGCTGCGCGAGGCAAAAGTTCTTCAAAGGAGATTTGGCCTAACGATTCCGGCTCCACTTAAGGTAAGGTCCGTCTACTGTCGATAAAGTGATTGAGTGACGTGAAAACGGCTCTCGGCTATAACTGCTCTTAAATAAAGAGCTCGCTGCTTTAGCCCTGCTGGCTGGTGCTGAAAAGTTTGGCGGTCAGGCAGTTAGCATCACGTGCCACCTCAGACTCGTAGACAACCTGAAAGTCTGCTAATTACCGACTACGATAGAAAATGCCAATCATGCTAAAAACAGTCTCTACTTAGTATGTACCCGTCAACTTCCTTTCTTTGCTCTGTAGAACTCACACAATCCGCAGATTACTTACTCCGTGCTCCAAGAGCGCAGGCAGTAACCTGCTAGGAACCTACCCCCCTAAAGCAAGCTAACAGATTCAATAAGCTCTAGCGGATCAAGTCGAGCAGTACATCCCTTAGCGCCCTGTAACTAGCAGCAGCTGATAGTAATAGAGGTTAGCGCTCGCGCTACACCCTTTGTTGCGGAAATCGGCGACTATTTTTTTTTCGAACACGGTGCAGATAATCTAATTGTCTAACTGGGAGAAGACGATCCGGGTGCCTCCGAAGCTGAAGTCGATTCGGCGCCGCTTGTCATCGTATTGCGTGTATATGCTGTACAGTGGATGGACTACTAGCCAGGGCCCTCAAGGACTCTGCAGCAAGACCTCTAACAGGACCTCCTGGACAAATATCTGTCTGCTGCGGCTTTGCAATAACAGTCAAGGGCGAATATTAATGTGGGGAACATAGAACATAAATTCATTGTTAATCAACGTAAGGAAATATCAGTCCACGCTGTATATATTTTAACTGCAAAAAAACGCATCGTCTCAAGAGTCCATATATCGATTGTAGAACCAGAATTCTGGCCCAGTTGGAAACGGTACTCAGTCGCGTGTAACAGAAAGATACTCTCCAGTTTGATGATTAATCAAAATATCTAACTCCTTCTATATCTTTGTCTATGTCTATCAACAAGTTTTCCAATCTGCCTCGCCTTAATTTCCGAGGCATCCTCGGCGCAAGCAAGTGCAGCAAAGACCCTTAGATCCTACTCAGCTTTGTCTGCACTTGACGCATCAAAGTCGTGGAGACAACGACATTTTGCGCAGGGACCCATGACACAGAAGAGCTGTCGGTCAGGCGAGGAGGTCGTGTAGAAGGCTTGACCTAAGCGGGTGGAATTGGTGGCTCTGGGCTTGCAGTGCTCGACTTGTTTCGAAAGAGCATCCTTGGATGAAACTATCATTTGAATAATGAATAATGAGGAGGGATCGACTCTCGTAAGTTCTGTAACTTCATTCCACCTCTCGAACGAGATAAATTTTTGTAACGGGCGTCCCTGAAAGCTTCAGAGAGCCTTTTTCCAAAGATATTCTTGACGAGCTTGGTGCTGTCCTCGGAAGTAGGAAAGCAGTTGAACATTTGCGCTGTGCCGCCGACGTGGTAACCCTGCTCGGTAGGAGCGATGAAGATAGTTGCTCGACGACCAAGTAATGCATTGCTGCCAACTGTTAAATCAAGGATTGTTGTGCAGAAAGATCAACTAACGTGCTCGTTGCTAGCAGCTTCTCGACGGGATATCTAATATCGATCGACTTTCTGAATACAGCGTTTGCAATTCACAATTTGAATCTTACAACGAACGAGGCATTAATAGCCTATAAACACTAACATGTGCGCCAACTTCCTTAGTCTCCCTAGCAAACTCCGCAACAATATATATGAGCAGCTCTTAGTGCTTTAAGAACCCGTCGCATGTCTAACACAGTAGAGGCTGAAGCAATCCTAACTCGGAGCGCTTACTCTGGGGCTCCTTCGTGCGAATAAGGCTGTCTACCTCAAAGTTAGCTCAATGCTCTACACCTGGAATCGCTTCGATTTTACTATATGCATCTCTAAGAACGTAACGTCGTTCCTTAAACAGATTGGCCGCAACAACGCAAGCTATATTATACATATCTGTATCGACTGGCGGCTTCATTATTCCTTGCGACACGGTCAATTGGTTGCAGTCTAAATATTCTCTACGTCTAGCTTGATGTAGTACCAAGAGTACACGATGTCTGTCCTACAAAAACTACTAGTACAGCTGCGTACGCAGCACAAGAAGCCATGACCTCTTGATTCGATGCCTTTGAAGCTAAAGAAACCCTAAGCGCAAAATCCAATACAAACAAACACGTTGTAATAAGTCGATACTTCGGAACATCGATATAAGTAAGAACAATCATTGGTGTAAGAAGGAAGACACCAGCAATAACAGCCATAGCCACCCTAGCCAGCTTCTCAGTGCTCGAGGAAACAAGAACGAGATACGGCCGCCCATCTCTAGGTTTCAAACCTGGAGTTCGGTCTTCATAAGATTGCTTTACTGGAGTGTGCCGAAAACCGAGGGTATGAGAGCGTTCAGGTCCAGTGTTGAAGGTCTTGGCGAGAAAAACGCGGATACTGTCTGGCTCTACTCCAAGCGCTTGAGGTGTTAGATCAAGCATTCCCATGGCGTCAGGTGCATTTTCGTAATGTGTTTCACCTAATTCTTCACTGAGAATCTTAGCCGTTTGTTGTCGAGTCTTCATGTCGGGTCGTTTCATTTGAGAGATTTCCTTGAATAGACGAAGGGAGTTATCTGCCGTCGAAGCGCTCCCCAGGAGCTAGGTATTAGCGAAGGATATTCATTGCTAGATTGACGATAGTAACGCAATCTGAGAGAGTAGAGAATGTAGAAGTAGGGACGCAGATGCTACTAACAATATTCCTCCAGCAATTCTCGGAGTTTCCGACGTTCATTTTGGGTCATCACTCCTGATGGGACCATCATATCCAATGCTTCGTGCTGATGTGTGATTTTGTCTTCTAATTGCACGAGCTCGTGCTGATAGTGGTACAGATTCAAAAGTGCCAATGTCTCGAACCGCTTGAACTTGTACCATATAGCAGCATGTTCTCCTCGCGAACAGTCGTACAGCTTTAACTGCTCTCGAATGGGTAACACTGGGGTGTCGTGATCATTGAATCCAGTCGAATTGTCTGTAGATTCCACTTCCAGCGGGTCGTCCATTGCAAACAATGACGTATTACTGAGAGTACTGGATTTCGCTTTGGATTTCGCTTTGGGTATTTGATTCACTGCCCCGCCGCGGTTGAGGATAGAATTGGTAATGGCGCGCTTGTTCTCCACAGGCGAACGGCCAAGGAATGGACTCCACGCGGGAGAAGCTTGAGAAAGACGAGTTCGAAATCGATTTATAGGGTAAGTCTAATTTCTTGGCAGAAGTCAAGAATGTTGAAGATACGAGAATATTCTAGGGATCTTGACTCTATGCATTCGGTAGTGGGCTGTGTACTAGAATCGGTTATAGTTTCTATGTTATTTATATTTGGAACTATGCAAATCCTAGTTGCCTGCAACAAAGCCACCTGTCAAGGTGTCACGACGGTGTCCGTTCTCGCTCCCTGTCATGCTTATAAAGGGTCCTGGCCGGAGCCCGATTTGGATCGACCTGTTCAGTGTTGATTTCTTAGCAGCCTGAGGCTCCTACAGCATATGCTTGCGCGAAGGCATCACGACGAGCAATGAACCAGTCGTTGTACTATTTTGAGATCGACTGAGACAAATGTTGGATAGTGGGCTAATGATCCTTTACGTGCCATATGGCTAAAATCCATCGTCGTCCTCAGAGTCCTCGTCTTCAGAGTTCTCTTAACCTTCAGGTATACATCCACCTAGCTCTTCGTCCCATATTTCTCGAATACATGCCCAATCTTCCAATTCATCACTTTCAGATATATGGTTACGGGGCAATCCAAAATCCTTCCGTGGTATCAATTTAGTGACTTTTTCTTCTTGCCAGCTCCCCGGAGTAGCCCGCAGTTTAAAAATCGACGTAACTTCTCGAACCATATCCTGGATGCTACCAAAATCGAGGCCAAGCTCATACTGGAGCTCAAAAGAGAGATATTCAAGTTGACAATGATCCAGGTTTGTAAAGCCGTCTCGCCTCAGATCCTCAATGAACTGCTTGCGTTGCTCATCACGAGTATGATATCGTGATACGCCGTCGACTAGCTCTGGGATACCAAGATAAAGCTCCTCGTCAAACAAGGCTTGAATCTCAAGAGGTGTCCATTCAGATTGCTTCAAGGCTTCTTCCCAAATCTTGGAGAGACCAAGGTACATAGCATAGCCTGTGCAAGAGACTGGCTTCCCAGGTGGCAAAAAGTTTTGAAGAACTGGATATACTCGCCGTGGATCGGAGTTATTCTCTAGCAATATCCTCAAGCGATAAACTACACATTGGTGAAAATCTTCATCTATTGTTTCGGAGGCGACCTTGAACAGCAGATGTATTGGGTGGTGGTGATCTATAATCGATTGGAAGCCGGGAACCCACGGGGAATAGGCGAGACCTCTCCGCAACGCTGCTTGCACAGACAGCCCTTCTGGATCAGCTAGCATCTGGAGGTCTGTCTCATACCAGATATTCCTAAAGTCATCTCCGAAATAAATTTTATCATCGAACCACCATTTCTGTTGTCCAACCAGGACAGGATAGAGGGGCGTCTTGGAGAACTCTATGGTCAGATACTGAGCGAACTCATCAAGTGGGTCTTCGGAACTATGTCTAACTGCGAGTCTAAACATTTCAACCTGCGCAGCGTCGATTTCTCCTTCCAGCATATGGACCCGCCGTTGCCCTGCAAGAATGGACATAGTGTAGCCAAGATTTTCGGGTTTCCCAAGGTCCCCGCCGAGGCAGAATATCAAGAATTTCAGCAGCGCAACTGCATTTGTCCATCCGTCGATTGGGTGAGGCAGTAAAGTAAGAGACTCCATAACGTGGGCGACTAGAGAGTAGTCACAGTAATCGAGAGGAGAAGCAAGACCAGCATCGAACAACCGCTGAACTTCAACCAAATCAAACTTCCGACAAGCTTTGATGATCGGAGCATCCCAAGGAATAATATTGTATGTCCGGAAGGATTTGCAGAGGCTTCCACTATATATCATACTCGTGTTTCCAGAATAGAAAGTCATGCCGCCTTTCCAGAAAGGAATCTTGACTCGAACATGATATTTAGTAAAGCGTTGCGAAAGTGATGTCTCGCCTAAGGGCCTCGGTCTTCGCTGGACCTTTTTTGTTTCGATCCTGATATCGAAGAAGGGTGTTCGGAAACAGCTTCGATGTATCAATTTGTCCCTGCGGACCATGGCGAAATCTGGAGAATATAGCTGCTCACTGCAAGCTTCGGATATATTCGGACTTGGTTGGTTCGTATCTAGATGAGTCGGGGGTCTCGCGGACAATGGCTGGTTGCCTTGTCCAAGTTCCTTGTGGTGTATCTCTAGGCCACGCCTGACAGCAGATTCAAGCATAGACTCCAGAGCAGATAATCCTTGAGCGTTGGCAGAAGCGAGGTTTTGAATAGCCGGCCCTACTTCGGTGAAGGTGCTTTGGATTTCTTCGATTCCATTCGAGAGACTGGTAAGTGTTCGATCCGCTTTCTCTGTCCAGCTAGAAATGGTGGTTGATTGCTCGTGTATTTGGTTTATCGTTATCGCATTGCTATCGGCAGATGACTGCAGAGTCTTCAAGGATCGATTTGTATCGGCGAGAGAATCTTGGTGGTCCTGTTGTAGACGTCTGGATAAAGAGATATCAGCGATTTGAATGTGATACTCAGAGACTGGGAAATAACGCAGAGAGCTTAGAACCGACATCATAATCTTCGTCTCAACACCCATGACCAATGTCTTTGCCCTCTCCACCCCTACCAAGTACCCCGCCAACCCCTTCTTCCTCCCGGCACTCCCCATCCTCTCCCACCATTGACTCTTTCCATGACCGAACTTCTTCACATCCTTCTCAATCCTTACATTGAGGTTTTCCACCATATCCGCATACTTCTTCAACGCCTTCCTCTCCTTTTCCAGGTCAAGCTGCAGGTTATCTTGCTGGCACTTGACGAGAAGGCTTCTTGTATTTTGTGTAGAAGACCTAAGTAGCTCGATCTCCTCAGCGAGCGATTGGACATCGCCTGGAGCATTCTTCGTATCGTCCAAGAAACCCTTGATAAAGAGTATACTCTTCCCAATCTGACCGGTGATTGCGACGAGGCTAGCAATGCTGGCTGCTAGGCCAACAACTTCGGCCATCGTGGTGACTCGTCAAGGTTATTCAAATAAATGTGCTTGCACATAGGAATAGAGAATCTAAGTCTTTTCAGCAAGTTCAACAATTTTTTGCAAAGGCTGGGAATATTCTGGGATGAAAACCAGAAGAGTTGGGGATGCGGGAGGAGGTGACTAGTTTTTTATGAGGCTGCATGAGCGCCCAGCGGCTGGGCTGAATGTTGGGCTTCCCAGAAACGATGTGGATCCAGTAAGCCAGAGGCAGGTTGCGAGGTGAGGCATGCTGGCCCACCCGCGACCTCGACCCTACCCCGCCTGCGCTCCTACGACCTCTCCTGTTCTATTCGACCTCTAAACGATGTCCCTTAAGCCGCTGTCACATGTGCGTCTCTTCCCAAAAAGGTAACCCACAACGTGATAAACCCTCTTAACTAGGTACCTATTACCTTTCCAATCGCTTTACGACCTTAATTTTATGCGAAGCCGATTTTGCAAGCGACTGAAAAGATTATAAAGGCTATATTGTACCAGCTTTATGTGTCATGGGTTGCTGGCTTCCACCTGGTGTGGAGATACCTGAGTGTGGGCGGCCTTGGCCTGACGATTGGTCTGGGGATGTACGCACGCTGGTTTGAATGTGCAAAGGAAGCTCAGCTGAACGAAATGCCATTTATCTCGAAGCCGAATGATGATGCCAGACGATTGATTGCATTGATAACGCTATATATTACTATTCAGTTTACAATTACAAGCACTGTTCTAAATTTTAAATTAAATACCTGACTTAATGAAATGCGGGGCGGACGAGCTAGTTAAATGGCATGATGTGCTATATTGCTATAACTAGAATCCTCTAGTATTAGTAGAAGCTCTTTTCGCCCTTGTCTTTATTAACCCCTTCCTAGATAAGACAGATGTTGTTCTACTTCCTAGATTTACTAGCTTTTATCTAGTTAAGCTTTACC
>JAJONI010000772.1:0-18322 GCA_022190145.1 Pezicula rhizophila
AATAAACTCATTTACTTTGTATATTTAAGCTTAATAATCTCCCATTTAGGCAGGCGTGAATATATACATACTTTTACTTTTTTAAACAACAGCCCTGTAAAATATTATACAATTCTCATTAAGTTGGTCTAAGCCTCCCGTAGTACATCCAACGAATAGAACACCATCAAACTCCACAGCTAAACATCCCAAAAGCCATTCATTACTTTTAAAAGGCCCCCAGTAAATACATCAAGCTAAATCTCACAACTGTCTAAGCCCCCCTCCTCCCAATCAAGCCAATAGCCTTCAAATCCAAGAGAGATAATTTAAGTTCACCTACAATGCACACTACAGTAGTCAAGCTCAAACCACAGAACAGCACCAACAATTTTCCCCGGGAAACCGGTATACCATACCATAATCATAAACCATAAACCTCGCTTATAGCCAGCCAGCCAGACAGACTTATGCACACGCGATAAGGTTAGTGGCTGCATTTTCGATACTAATTTTAATTTTACAGCACAACGGGGACAGACAAACACGAACACGAAGCACTAGTACACTTTCGTCCAAGCAGGCACGCCAAAGGTTTATTTTGTGGCTGTTCGTGTTGGGATATTAAAAGGTTGCTTTTATTTTTACTGTGAGGGATAATTTGGAGGGTTCTGTTGCTAGGTTTTAATACTAGCGACTTTTTTTCTAGGTCTGGAGTTATTTATTGCGTGTATGTTATAGGAACTAGTAAGTAGTATACTGCTGTAGCGTGGTATAAGCGTGAGATAATGAGGGTGGATTCTTTAGGGAGTAGGACCAACTGTAGGGGTTAAGCGAACCTAATCTACAGTATTCCCTCTGACATGAACGGTGTTCTGATTCTAACCTTGCTATTTGAATTTCGATGTTAGGCTACCTGCACCCCTCATAATTATTCAGGATACTCGGTAGAAAGCAAGGAACATGGAAGATAGAACGTTTTGTTTATAGGGATTGTAGATTCAGAGAAGTCATAAATAGTAACATCCGAAATCTCCATCGTCCCAAAAACCCTTCACCCCCATCCTCTCTCCCTCTTAAATTCCCTCCCTTTCCCCATCATCCCATCTTCCCATTAGCCCTTCAACCCATCCTTAAAACCCAAGCGCGGCATTAAAAGTATCAGCCGTAGCCTGATTCTTTGCGGCAGGGTTGACATTCGCTTTAGCACTTGCACAGGCTGCCTTGGCAGCAGCGGAAGCTTTACAAACGTTAGTCAACTGATCACAAATCCGGTTGACAATAATAGCTGGGTTGAGAGCATCTTGTTGACCAGTAGCAATCAGAGAATCAGTTGCTTGAAAGGTGAATTCCGTTGCCTTTCTCCCGGCTCGGCCGGCTTGGAAATCCATGGTTGGAGTGCAGAGTCCGAAGTCGAGACCAGTTGAGCCGACGGCTCTCCGATTCTTGCGGGATGTTGGGGCTCCGTTTTTCATAATTGCGTTGTAGGCATCTGCTGCTGCTTGGCCGGTCTTTCCTGCTGTTTGGGCTATTAGTTCTGGTTTGTCTAGAGTTGAGGCTAGGGTTTGGGGTTATAAACTGACAGGTAGCAACCTGAGCATTGGCGCAAGCAACAATAGCATCATCGCCAGCTTTACACTTGCTTCCCAGCTGCCCGCAAATAAAGCTAGCAATAACATCGATGGCTAAAGCAGACCCGTGATTGAAATCCGTCAAGTCATTAGGCTCAAAGGAAGCTTGAGACCGGTCTTGAATCCCAAAAGCAATAGTTGCATCCTTGCAAGTTCCTAGATCAAGAGTTGCTCTCTTCGAAACGACCTTGGCACCTGTGGATGAGAAATCCAGTGAGCAGTGTTTACAAGCGATGAATCCTCTTCTTTCCCTAGTGTTGGAGGTGGAGGAATCGGATCTGGAGTGTAACTCACCAGAGTACCGAACAGTTCGAGCCTTGACTTTCGTACTGCTTGCACTGGATATATTGGTAAACCCATTTGCAGCCATGATTTCAGCGACACTCAAACCAGCGTTGGTGAAGGGTGTCGTGAGCGAGGTCTTGGAGTTTGCATTTTCAGTTGATGCTCCTCCGACTGCTGGGTCAACGAGCGGAACTATGCCTCGAAGCTCGGCCGTTGCTGGCAGGGAAGCATCTGTGCATGCCTTCGGGAGTGCTCCAACTTGTGTATTTTGTTCTGCTGCTACTAAGCCCTTTGCTGCTGCGATAACATCATCGGTTTTTCCAAGCGTTGCAACGATGTTGTCGGCTGTGGTTAACTGTAAGTGAGCTTGATTAGCTTGGATACATGTGAGAGAATAGCAGGTAGTTCTTTACCTTGTCGCATGGGTCGGCTGCGCCTAGTAGTGTACTGATAGCTCCTCCACCTAGCGTGGCGGCTTGTCCCGACTGGCCTCTATTGCTCAAGGCAGTGATAGCCGCAATGGGGACTTGTTCTTGACCAAATCTATAAAACAAAATTAGGTACCCAAGCCTAAAACGTTATAGTAGAAAGCATACCTAGCCTGGGAAACGGCTCCCAGAGCAAGAAGCAATACAGTGGAGGTATGCATATTTTCTGATTAAAGAGCGTTATATATAAAAACAGATAAATCAATATCAATATTGGACCGGCCAAGAACGAATGTAATAAAACGAATTAAAGAAAGTGAGCTTGGGAGGAAGATATGTTGAGAGCAGAGAGAAAGAATGTGGTTTGAGACGAGAAACCTCCCCTGGAAGCAGGTGAATGGACTCGCTATATACAAATCTCGCCACATGTGGAGTGGAGCGAACTCCGTCTTGAAAAGGCCTCAACACACACCGTTCGCATCGTTCTCAGATGATCCAACGCCAAGAGATGCGATGATACTCGCCACGAGGCTAAAAAGGAACGGTATGCGGGGCCGAAGTGCTCGGTCTGCCTCGAAGAAAGGGAGGAACCCCATACGGAGGCCGTCGGCGCACCGAGTATCAGTTTGCGACGATGCTCAAAAGAGCTCCGGAATCGATACCTCCAGCCTGGAATTTGTAATTCTGCTAGGCGCGGATGGGGGGAAAATCACACTTACTGGCCTAAATACTTAGTAAACCCTATTCCCGTCTGAGCGTGAGTTAACACAAGAGCCTCAAAATAAGTGTACTTAATCAGTTAGAAGACCTTTGCTTTAGTATTATTACGCTCAGACAGGAATAGGGTTTACTAAGTATTTGGGTAAGTACGAATTATGATAGGATATTCTTTCATCCGATGTGAAGCAGATCATACTGTGATAGCTAATAAGAGCATCGATTATGGAAAATCACCTTCAGGGCATAAACCATAAAGGCCGCGCACCAGCAGCTGCCAAGACTCGTCAATCGAACTAACCAGTTGTGTTAACGAACTAACGAATGTCAGGTCTTGAATAGTCTTACAACCCTATACATGGGACGTTAAATGACCGTTCGCTAGAGCTCTTTTGGGCATTGCATAAAAGGTTCAGGGGATTTATGCCGTCAGATCACCAGAAGGGGAGCCCAATACAGTAGAGCACCATCCACTTGATTGTTCAGATGGAAAAGGTTGAGACGATAGTGTTTGAGAGTCCATTTAGCCGACTGAGTCTGATACCGTTTCGGGTTCTTGCCAAGATCCCATATTCGTATATCGTCTAAGGCCCAGTCACCGGCTGGACCTCTCGACAGCCAACCTTCCCAGTATTCGGCCGAGCTTGATATATTCCAAAATAACGGTATTGAATGGGAGCCGTGTTAGTTGAAATAAAGTTCGCGCAGGGCCGATCGATTGACCTGTCATAATTACTGGAGCCCCTTACAACGAACTTTTATTCGTTCGTAGACCGTTTGTTGCGTGTCTACATCAGTAATTCGCGTATTATTACTCGTAAAAGTCAGGGTACGAGTCCTGTGACCAAGTAGCAGATATAATAATATTAAGACTTATCAATATCTGACTGAAAACACCGGAGTGGGAGAAATATGGTTGATGCAAGAAGGAAGAATAAGATAAGATGCTTTGGTTTTTTATTTTTTTATTTTTTTCCAAAAAAAAATTAGGTTATACTTTTCTCTCTTCGCTCTAGCTCCCAAGTCGGTCGTTCGGAGACCGTTAGATTCGTTACTGTAACTTCCTCGAAAATCTTAGCAATATCATATCATGGCCAAGACCGAGCGTAGCTATAACAAGTGCAATATGTTCAAATACGCAATGTCTGTCTCGAGTTCAGGTACGAGCAACAACTAAAAAGGTATGTTCGACCTTTGACTGGAAATCTGTCGTTCCGCACTTTCATTGGGATCAGGTACCCTTCTAAATATAATAGTGTTGCAAAAGAGGAGGCCAAGAAGGATGTGTATGGATTAGAATGATTAGAGTCAAGAATAGAGACCACAGCCACGGTGAGGGTTGACTAGCAATGATAGCTTGATTCGAGTGTGTACATCACTTGCAAGAACACCGAGATAAAAGAGTCGAATAGCTCATATTATATTCTCTAAGTTCCCATTTATAGCCACCAATACCCACCTGGGAGATACTTTGCATTAAGAAGATGATATCCTTCGCTTCTATATAATTACCTAAATCTTGATCCCAGAAGATTAACCTCAAAGGCCAGTACTACCTGTAGCGATGAGATCCAGCCAAGCAGCCAGTCTATATTCATTAACCAAAACCCAGAGATTAGGCAATTGGGTTAAGGACTCACCTATAACCAGCCTTTGCAATCTGCAACTTAACCACTGGGATCGCTGCTTCATAGTAATCACCACCAAGATCAACAGTCTCGGTTGCACTGACACCGTCTGGGAGTACGGTGGAGCAAACATAGGCATTTGTATCTTTTGCCCAGACCATGCTTGAGGATACGGGGTCGGAGATATCCATTCCCGTGAGCCAGCCTGCGGCATCAGACTTATAGGTTCCGGACTTGATTGCCGTAGTAAGCGTTGCAGCCCAGGACTTGGCATCGGCAAGAGAGTAACCTCCGACATATTTTTCTGGTATGTTGGTATCCCACTAAATACCATCAGTCATTGTTCAGAGAGATTTGAGGCTGAGAAAGCACTTACGATGTGATGCAGGTTAGTTGAGACACCATCAAATGTTACATCGATATCATTTCCTCCGACTTCCAACTCTTCATCATGGAGGGGCTGGTGGATGTCGCCAACGAACTGGTTTAATTGGCATAAGCATCAATCTACAGTCTGCACTTTCTCGACCACGAAGGGAGAAGGAGACATGTCATGACATGCTCTACTGCTACGGCCCATGAACCACGGCGATGTTTGAGATCTGAACTCACGTGAATGATCATCTGCGGAATGTTAGTGGACTTTCAAGGGCTGGAAGTTCTATTATCTCATTCATACCTTTGCTGCAATAAGCTTGTTTGCAGCGCTTACACTGCTGCTGCTAACTCTTGTCGTCTACAACCTTTGCTCAGCATATTAACTTGGCAGAATTGTATTGTACACTCACGTAGTTGTGGATAGCACTGACAACACAGCCCTCAGCATCACAGTCACGGTCGTAATCGACACTACAGCTTGAAGGAGGGCTGTCATTTGCATCAATGAAGTGGAAAGGAGCTGAGAAGGTTCCAGCAGTCGTATAGCGATAGGTGTCAGCCTATCAAATGGTTAGATACTCGATACCTTAGATCCTCAAGAGGAAATACGTACCCACGTAGCGACGTTGGCTAAGTAGTCAGTCGTGGTATCGCCGAGTATGTTTTGGAAATACGTCTTTGTTGCAGTGCTAACTAGGGCGAAAGTAAGCCTGGGGCT
Source organism: Pezicula rhizophila (assembly GCA_022190145.1). Classification (NCBI taxonomy): domain Eukaryota; kingdom Fungi; phylum Ascomycota; class Leotiomycetes; order Helotiales; family Dermateaceae; genus Pezicula; species Pezicula rhizophila. The sequence continues at coordinate 5,765 of JAJONI010000772.1, forward strand.
TGCAATACTACGCTGACTACTTACCAAAGTTGGTTGCAATGTAGGCAACAGTTTCATGCCCCAGAGTTCCCCACGCGAGGACGTTGGGGAGAGTAGCGAGCAGAATAATCGGAGCGGAAGTCTGGATCTTCATGTTCACAAGATGATGCTAGAGTTCTTCTTGGCTTTGCTTGGCGATGTGGCAAGTGACTGAGCCATCAAGGTGGAAGGTCTGACACTTTTATACCTAATTACTTAATTACTTTGAAGGGAGACCTCCTATGGAATGAGTGGAGAGAAAAACTTGTACTCTGTCCTACAAAGTCGGGTATCATACTCGATGGAGCAGGTAAGAAACGAAATGATCTCGAAATGGAAGGTTTGGAAGCTTACATACAGTAGACCTGCAATGATATCGCATACCTTGATATAGACTCAATTGCAAATTCTGATCTGCTTGTGCAATTCAAGAAAGATAGTTATCTCTGGGGGTCCGGCACTCGAGGGCCAACCAATTAAGAGTGTGTTCCTGGGCACAACTCTTGGTGAATGCCAAGTCACCTTCCCTATTCTTCCACAACCCCACCACGCCGTAAATGAAAGAGAATTAATTAATTATTCTATGCATCGTAAAACCGACCTTTGCCCAACACCAACTTGCTCTTCTGAATGGCTACAGACATGCGGTCAACGGCGACGACCGCACGAATCCCATCGTAGTAAGCAAGCCACAGCGATTCTCCAAGGCCGATAAGCTTAATGCGCCAAGGGTGAAGCCAACCAGATTGAGAAGGCCGAATTGACAAGTTGAAAGCTACAGTTCAGGGGCGTGGCCAACGCTTGTAAGGATTGTGGAAGGTTGTTTTGACCTCCTCTGCAGAGGTATGTACAAGTACCTTCGGGAGTTGCGGAAAACATATTTTCTGAGAACCATCGGCAGATGAAGAAAGAGATTTGATTTTCCTTCCCCTCCTCAATTATGATTACGGTAGCCAAGATCAATAAACACATGTTGGGATTTGTGTCGTAATTGACGTTTGCGACACCGTTCAGGATGCACCTTAAAACGACAACGTGAGTGCATACTTAACAAGAGCATTTCACGTCCATCGTCCATATAATAATCCAGATAATAATCCATATAATAATCTTGCGCCATCTCCGTGTGCTGATGGTGATGATAACTAGTTAAATATAATGAATGAGAGTTAGAAGAGGAGGCGCGGGCAAAATGAAAGCAGAAGCCAAGAAAGAAGGAAGGACGACGCTAGCACGTGCTCGTTTCCCCTCCAGACAGACTTGAGGTGGCTTCATGAACGAGAAAACATCAACAACACCTTCGCATCCTCGATAACACCCTTGCACGACATCGTAGAGACTACCCATTGATTATGATGAACATCGCAATTGTGCTACTTAGTTGGACACGAGAGAACCAGAACCTTCATCTGCTCTCCTCCACTCCTGAGTCCTGACCTCTCTGCGCTGTGGACCTGCCCAAAAGGTTAGACATGTCACCTTCCACACTTCAGGAGAACAGGGATGCAATGTATTTCACAGATATCGATCAGTACCGGCAAAAAGTATACCACGTGCGCAATCACGAAAAGTTAGAAGCACGAAAGTCCAGGATTTGGAACACAAGAAATTTGAATTAGTGCTGTCTACGGAGTGTGTCGTCTTCGTCGTCAATGTCATCTCTCATCAACATTTACGCCCAGCTGTAACACTCATCGACAATTGGAACAGTAACGCTGTAAAGCTCAGCACTGAGCCATTGAGTCGCAAAACCATCCAAAACGAAGAAGAAATCGCTGTCCAAAGCGAGACCCTCAGAGCAAGATCCATTGCTGGTGGTTCCAGTGACACCGGTAAGGTCGACACCCTCAGCGGCTGTCAAGGTGAGGGTGTTGTTAAATCCAGGCTTGGCGGTGAGACCAGTCGAGAGATCAATCAAGCCACCAAGAATCTTGATTTCAATCTCAACAGTGAGAACAACGAATGGGTTGATTTCAGCGGCGGCTTGGCCTGAGATGTTGACTGAGGCAGTATAGGTTGGAGTCCAACCAGAAGTGGCAGTATTGGCTTCATTGAGAAGATCGAGGTGGACATTTCCATCAGCAAGAGCCATGCCGACCTCAGCAGTAACGTCAACGGCCTCGCTTGCTGAAATCTCAGCACCAATCTCAAAGTTCAATGCAGGGCCAAGCTCGAGGATTCCTGGGACAGAGACGAGAGAGTACTCGAGATTGCCTGGGGCATAGGTGAAGGTGTTGTCGTAAGAAGACTCGATATCAACGGAGAGTGCGAGATCGGCAGAGAAGTCGGTGTCGATATCGAAGTACAAATCGTTGAGGGAGAAGGTGAGCCAGTTGTACTTTAGGTAGCCGGAGAAGGTGACTGCTGCAGAAACAGAAGCGCTATCGGCAGTAACCTCAATATAAGGTGAGTAGCTGTACAGGACTGTATCATCGGGAAGGGCCTGGGCGAAGTTAAGTGTGTAGTCCGAGCTCAAAGTAGTACGCTTGGAGAGAGCAGTTCCGGAAAGACCACCGAAACTGACCTCAGTGACAGCTAATCAAGTATTAGTAAGAAATTTTCGTCAATTTCGTCGTATTTTATGACTTACCTGCAGTGCCAGCGAGATCAGATTTCGATGAGCTACAGGTGATAGCCAAAGAGTCTGCATCAGATTCCAAACTAGAGACACTAAAGATACCACGCTCCAATACAGGATCACACTCTCCAAAGTGGTTGGTGATCAGGACCAAGTTGCTCAGGGCAGACCAAGCAGCTTCAGCGGCCTCGAATACAGTGGAATTGCTGAAAGATACAACAACACTGCTAGATGAGCATGTGACATTAGTGATAGCGCCAATGTTCTCCAGGATAACAGTTCCGTCCTTCATGGTGTGCGTTACGTTCAACCCGGCATCGACGGCAGCGGTATTATTGCTAGCGTAAAGCAGGGTAACATTGGTTGTGGGAACGACATTGGTTACGTCGTGTACATTCACAGCCGGGTCCAGAACGGGAGCGTAGACTGCTGTTGTGTTCGAAGCACTGCTAGTAGTAGTAGAGCTCGAGGTAGTGTCGACAGTGCTCTGGCGAGTAGAAACAACCTCATCGGCCTCACACTCTTCGGTATCGGCCGTAGGGGCGGCGCGTACCAAGAAGGCGGCAGCAGCCACCACAAAAGCGTGAGAGAAACGCATATTGACAGACAGGACAAGGCCAATTAAACAAATTAAGTATTAAGTACGGAGGTATAGGATATGGAGACCTGGATCTGAGAGGTAAAAAGAACGTGGTGCAGAAGCAGGTGCTTGCAGAAGAAAAGGCAAAAACAAGAGCGAACTTACCAGTCTTTTGTACTCATGTTGGAATTGAGAGTTTCCTGGGAACCTTTTGCGTGATCGGGATGATTATGGGGCGCCTACAGAATTAAGCTGCGTGGGATGTCTCTCAACCCATCGCATGCTCCCATGCAGCCCACAGAACATCTACCATCGGACGGTACATGACCGGCTGTACGGTTCACACAGCCAGAGAACAGAGCAGAAAGACCTAACCTCATCGGCGTAAATATCCCATTCAATCGATAAATCATCCAGCTACTCCACATCTCATATTCAAACCCCCCTCTTTCAAGGAACCGTGTCCCTCTCTCATCGAATAATTCGACAGATCTACGAGGTTTACTTATTAGCCATCTTTGAAAAAGGAAACTACCGTCCGCTCCGCATCTGTTCGTCGGTCACATTGCCGAGGCAAGGTGTCTGCATTTGGCCTCGTCTGCCTGACGAATTTCTTACTATCGGAGAATAAGATCCTATTTAAGGCTTAGCTGCAATGTAGGCGATGGGAAGAACGATAAGATACATCTTAAAATCTAAGCGGAGGACCACCGCGGGACCACCAGGGACCAATATGCACCCCTGGTTAATATGGCACCAGCACGCTGAGAGAGTTGTCATTGGATAAAAGCCGTTCATGACTTGTTTTGTCCGGAGTTCGCCCTAAACCTTGGGGTAAGAAGCACAGAGAACGTTACTTTGAGTTCTTCCTAGGCATGTTTTTCCCATGTGCTACGGCAATTGCATTGGGGATATTCCTTGGGTATTAACACGTGCAATTTACTTTGATTTCGGTCAAAAACAACTAAACTTTTCCGACTCCTGCAATCAAGTACAAAAAAAGAAACATTACGAAGAGTATCTCAGAATCTAGAGACATTAACATAGTTAACCCCCTATATTACGAATCTATCTATCCACCGTCAGTGCTGTCTACAGTAAGCTGTCTGTCGTGCAGAGCAGGATCGTGTAATCTCCGGAGTTCGTACCAGTGCTTTTAGTGATCCACCATGTCAAATTGCCGAATTAGAGCCTCTTAACTGCGGCCCTCTATTTCATTCGCTCTCTTAAGCGACCGATGACCGATTAACTCGGTGTGCTCTGGTGACCGATTCTCCAATATCGATGCGGTGTTTTCAGGGGTCTTCCTTACTGCGGAAAGGTACCACCCCCTACTGAAGGCACGTGCAGTACGATATCGTACACTTTGACCACTACTCAAGAGCATGCGTTCACCTCTCATCAATAAGTGGGAGGTTTCAATCATTAAACTCTACCTGCTGTAGAATTAGACGAAATAGAGCCGTAGGAATATTGATTTTTGGATTTCCACCTCTATCTCCGCATCTCGTAATCAGTCACTCATTTCTTGATCCGAGATCGTACGCTTGCTTGTACCCGTCCGAGTAGAGTGAGTACAGTCATTTCGTTGACAAGGAGAAAGGGCTGGTTTATTCTTCGATCCTTCTCTCTACTAGTTTATTTCCTGGACGATATAACATATGTTTTTGTAAGGCTTGGTGGAATCCTTTTATTTATTTATTTTTTAAAGAAAAGCTACTTTTGTATCATTATCGGTTGAGTTGAGTTAGGCCCTTTTTTGGAAATGCTAGTGTTGGGATGGATAGATTGATAGATGTATGGATTTCTGTCTGCCTTGGTGGCTGTTCGGTATATTGGATGGGGTTTGAGGGTGTTTTATACTTAGGTGATGAGATGAAATGAGGTGGGAGGTATGATGCCCTATGGAACATGGATGGAAATTCCTGAGCAGCGTAGCGCGTAAGTGGCGTGAGGAACGAGAAGAAGAATGGAGCTGTGGGCTGTGGGCTTGCAGGTTGACAATGCGGGGTGCTTATCTTTAGGGTCTTAAGGTTGAATAAAATAGGTTGTAAGCATGAAATGATGTGATGTGCTGTACTGTACAACTTTGTTTCTAAGAGATCATTTGCATAGCTAGCTCTAGCTATCTATCTATTCAGATGTAGGAGGAGATGGACTTGAGTAACTCCGTTAATTTAGGTAACTTACTTCCTTAGATTAAAATAATGTTTTTATAAACTAATTCGTGCGGGATGTTTGTATTGTGATTTATATACAAGGCTTGATTCCTACCTATGCTTGCTTCTTTTCAGATTATGTTCCTCTTCAGCCTAGATCCTGGGGCTTTCCCGGACCAGGTTACGCGGAAGGAGGAGGAGGGGTACGGGTAACCCCGCGAAACCACAAACAACCCCGCAGAATCAGATGCAAGTCATACAAACAAACATATCAATCACATTTCCTCATTTCCAACTACCTACGTGTCGTGTTACAAGCATTGCATCACAATCAAACACAAACGTGAGCAACTCAGAGTACAAAAGAAAAGATTACGGGACTTTTCGTCCTCTTCCTTCCTTCCCTACTCAGCAGCAGCAGCAGCAGCAGCACCAGAAAAATCACCACCAAATATCGATCCCTCCCAACAATGACCAACCAAATCCCCATAATCGACTGCACCCCGCTCTTTACCTCAGACTCCTTCACCTCTCCCGAATCCCTCTCAACAATCGCCAAAATCCACAGTGCCTTCAGCACCTGGGGTCTCTTCATCCTAACCGGCCCCAATACAATCCCACCCCATCTCACAACCTCACTCCGGACCTCCCTCCTGAAATTCTTCGCCTTACCCTCTTCTAGGAAAGAAGAATTGCATCTGCGAAAAGGCGGGTGGGCATGGAGAGGTTACATGCCCTGGGGAGGAGAAAGTACAAAAGGCTCAACCGATCAGAAAGAAGGATTCTATGGCGGGCCTGAATTATCTGATCAGGATGAACATCCATTGAAGGGGATGCCTACTTTTGGGAAGAATCAATTTCCCGATGTTGATGTGCCTGAGATGAGGGGTTTGGTGCTGGAATACATTGAGAGGGTTACTGAGTTGGGATTGGTGATGAGTGACGCGATTAGTGTTGGGTTGGGATTTCAGAGAGATGATGTTAGGAAGTGGGTTTTGGAGCCAGAACCGATACAGCTTTTTCGTACGTTTAGGTATGAGGGGAGGCAGGGTGTGGGTAGTTGTGGTATTGGTGAACATTCGGATTTTGGGTTTCTTACTTTTCTTTCTCAGAATGCGGAGGGGCTTCAGGTCTGTTCTCCTGATGGCGAGTGGGTGGATGTTCCTGTTATTCCGGATTCGTTCGTCGTTAATGGTGAGATTCCCTCCCCCTTGTGTTGATAGGTCGCAGTCCTAATTTTGTTGTGCTGTTTTGTAGTGGGCGATATCTTAGACCGTCTTACATCCGGTCTCTACATCTCACCACTCCACCGAGTGCAACCGCCATCACCTAACTCCTCACGACTATCCATCCCTTTCTTCTTCGATCCCTCTTGGACAGCCGAGATCAAACCTTTCCCACTCCCCACCGCTATTACCAGCCGTGCTGTCTCGGATCCAGAAATACGGAAACGCTGGGAGCAACGCTCAACCTTTAATAGTCTTCAAGGTGTTTGGGGTCAGTATCTTGGTGTTAAGGTTCAGAAGGTCTTTCCAGATTTGGTGTTGCCTGAGTTTGAGGCTGTTAGTAGGGCTAGTGGGAGGCATTTGGTTGAGGTTAGGAAGGTCTGATTGATAAAGGGTAAAGGAGGATTATGAACGCTGGATTATTAAGGCTGGATTATTGTATTTGTGGAACAATTGTACGTTTAGAGGGACTGGAAGGGAGACAAAATTTTCAGAACGGCTGACATAATGACAATAAGGAATGGGGATGAGAAAAAGGAGTAAGGTTTCTTGGTACACACCTGTAAACACTTGGGAGCCTGAAATGTGTACAATGCCACATAAGGCCTACCAGTATTCTTAATTTCGGCAGCTCACTTGATTCGAGTAACTTGCTTGATTTAAATACCCAATAGAACTGCGAAGCGTTAATATATTTGTCGAATATCAATTGTAGCATGGTACATGTATCAAGACCCAAAACTTGGCCAGGTGGTTTAGGCAATCCGGTTGAAATGAGTATATAGAATATTAACCGCTATCGCCTGCAGAGTACTCGCATGACTTGAAATGAAACGTATGATTGGAATTTACGATGTAGCCTTGACTTGATGTCATTATGAGCATATGACACGACACATAAGGTAGTAATGGGATAAATGTCGATCTGTAGGTTGCTAGTCGTACGTGATAGAAAAGTAAGCTCGTGACTAAGATGGCCATTATGAGTCTGTGACACTTGTCAATGTCACCCTCACCCTCTGTATAGTGGCTATTAGAAAGGGTGGCTGATAAATGGGGATGCAATGTAGACAGGGTGCAGAGGGGATACGAGGTGAGGAGATGCCAGCCTTTTCCGGTTTCTCAACTCGCTCGGCGAGGTAAATATCCTCTTTGCATTTCTGTAACTGGATATACCAACAACCCAAACCCGCTTCATATCGGGTTCAATGATGAACTAACTTGGCTTTCTTTCTGGCGTGTGATATGGATCGACGTTTTTGTACTCATGCTTGTAGTACAGTGCAGTCTCTCTGTGACACTGTCACTTATCTATCGCTCGACCAGACATGCCGAATCAAAACCCACCTAATCTCAGATTACAGTCTGAGCCAACTTATGTTTCTTCCTGGCATGTAACGATCAATTATGTCTGTGAGAGATGAGCTGAGATGTATAAGACTTGACTTTGTTCGCAATGCGAGACGGGGCGGGATGTTGTCGCTCCGGTACACGTGATATCGAAACGTGACTTCCATTCCAAATCAAGAAACGAGAACGGGAACGAAAATGAAAAGACTTCAGACGACCGGCGCCTAAAAAGCAAGACCAAAGCAAGAATTGACAGGATATTGTCATCCTTTTAAAACGAAACGGAAGCTAGTTATCCAGTTGGCCAGGACAATGCTTGTTTCTACGTTGCTCGGATAGTCAAGATCGTAGATAGAATTTCAGGGGTCAAAGTCGCAATATCCATCCCGTGAAACAGCGGATGTAAGGGGCATATTTATGCCAGCATCCAGATCAGCGGAAAGATGAACCAAGATCGGTGGGCAAGTGGCCAATTGTCGTGCGGCATAGTCGTACATCAGCAAATTTAGAGTGTTATGTCAATGTCGATGAAACATAAGCTGTGATTATCGTAATCAGTGACATCGGGTATGTCATTGCTCTCTCTCTGTGTGTGTGTGTTTGTGTGTGCACTGGCACGAACGACTGGCGTAGGTCAGAACGAGGCGGTTGGAGCGTGGTACACTTGTATGACGGCTATCAAGAATGCCGAATGTATTGTAGGGTTAGCGATACTTGGGGTGTTTGATGGCTAGAGATGACCTTTGACGACGGACAAGGCTGGGACTTACGAAGCATGAGCATTGGACGGGAGGGAGAGGGCTAAGGACTTTGCTTGAATATTGGCTGAACTATTTTCTTGGTCCTTGGTTCTCGGGTTCTTGGATCCGGTCCTGTTCCGTAGGCTGGCTGTCATCTTTGACTGTATGCATTAGTGGACAGTAGTACTGTACTGTACGTAGTATCGCAGGTCAAGGACTTAAGGTTGTACATACTTCCGCCGTCGTACGGTACCATCCTGTGCCATCCCATCAAATCATCCTTTTAAAGCAGGATTGATCGACGGCCACCAAAGCTTGATTTGAGTTTGGGGGTTAAGTGAGACACTCTCTCACGAACGACAGCTCGCATATCGAGAAAAACCTCAGACTTGAGCTTGAGCCGCATGAGGCGCCATAGCATTGGAAACCGAAATGCGAGTATCAACGTTTTGATGGATCACATTGACATTTTGGTATTATTTTGTATGACAAGATATTATGGTTGGTTTCGGGGGACGGATGATGTTGTTGACATAATTGAGCTGTTATGTTGTTCTGAGCGAGGTACGAAGTAGAGTGGTGTACGCATTATGCTGCGTAATTGTGGCTAGGAATATTGATGGGCCACGTTAAGACATCGGATGGTCATGGCGAATAAAAATGGCAGTTGTATTTGACTCTGTACAGATGGTAGTAGAATCTTAAATGATAGCACAACTACCGATAAGTGATGCTTTTTGTTTAATTATTTTTTTTATCATTTTTATTATTATTATTTTTTCGCACAATAGCTACAATGCCTTTGTTCGTCGTGTTAGACTCAAATACTACTCTATCTCGATCTCCCCCTTTCTCTTATCAAGCCACTGCCAGAGTCTAATTGCACGAGGCATCCAAGCTAAAAGCGGGCTTAAAGTGGGCTTTATCTCCACGTGCAGCCAATCATCGCACTCTCCGGCTGTCGTGGATAAGCGGACCTCATTTAGACTTTGAGGCCATCCTTGGAAAGTGAAAGATGGAGATCCTCGCCTTTTCCACTCTATGACCCCTGGTTCATCTTGAACTTCATCATCTTTTGCAAACGACGGACCCTCAAACCCTTCCTTCTTCTTCTCCTCCTTCTCCCCCCCTCCTTCACATATCTCCTCTCTCTCCTCCATCCTCCTCCACAATTTCCCTCTCGAGAGAATCAAATCTCAATCAAAACAATACTCGTATTATATATTTATACAGTACACACACAAACGCTCTCTAGATGTGGCCGAACACGAGCGGCGCATACTAATGTAGTCTTTTGGTTGTTTACACAACCAACCCACACTCATTATTTTCTGCGCCAAGGGGAGCCTACATCTGCTTACTTCGTATTGCAACGGTCCTACAAAGCGCCACTCGACCTCACGAACACGACAAAAACCAGACGTTGTCCCACCCTCTCTCTATATCTCTTCTGCTCTTTACTCATGAAGATATCATCCCCAATCATCATGGCCTATCCAGGTCCTCCGCGCAAGGTCAATCACTTGATCCGATATTCCGCTGTCGCAGTGCTGTTACTACTCAGTCTATTCTATCTCAAGCAGTCGATAAACCAATTCTCCCCATCACAGTACTTGGGATCAGCGCCAATTGTGAAGGGAGAGCAATTACCATCCTACGCCGAACTCGAATCCGAGCACCCACTCACAGAACAACCACAGCCCTCGCATCCTATTGATGCCTTAATCGCAAACGCCGAGAAGACATTTGAAGGACTCCTCAATAAAGAATGTCACGATTTGGGATGTGCTGCGGCTGAGTACCGTAAGAGGAGAGGTCGGCACCCACCACCAGGCTTTGAGACATGGTTCACATTTGCACAGGAGAATGGAGCGGTGGTGGTGGAGGATTTCTTCGATCAGATATATCATGACCTAGGCCCCTTTTGGGGTGTTCACCCAGGCCTGATGAGAAAGGAGGCGCGGACTTTCGAAATGAACATCAACATTCGGAACAACAATGCGACTGCAAACAGTGATTGGTTCTGGACGCAGATCTGGTTGAATCTGACCCAGACGATCGAGCACTTATTACCAGATATGGATATAGCCTTGAACGCAATGGACGAGCCCAGAATTGTTACACCATGGGAGGAGATCAATGAATACATGGAGATTGAGAGGAGCACACGGAGGATGCCACCAGCCAGTGAGGTCATTCAGGAATTTAGGAGTCTCCCACCTGTGGATGAAGGAGACGAGAGTATTGAACTTGAGACGAGGGAATGGGAAGACGACCGTAAGTCGGAACATATTCCCAGGGTTCTAAAATGCTAATGATGTCCAGGACCATACTGGAAAATTGCATCACGAGGCTGCCATCCGGACAGTCTCGCACGTAAGGCGGATGTCATGACTGACTTTTCCCATATTCCTTCCCTCTCCCTTGCGCATACCCTCCCGCATACATACAAAGGCTATGTCTCCAACCATTCCTTATCTGCAGATTTCTGCCATCAGCCTGATTTACAAGCCTTGCATGGAGCCATGATTGCTCCATTGTCCGTTTCAGCCACAAAACAACTATTTCCTTTGTTCGGCGGTAGTAAGCTGCCCATCAATAACGAGATACTCTTGCCGGCGCCGATGTATTGGAACGGAGAAGAGCGGTTTTCAGGAGGTGATGATCACGGAGCACCGTGGTTGGAGAAGCAGAACAAGGTTATCTGGAGAGGTGTTGCTACTGGAGGAAGGAATACGGCCAGCAACTGGAAGGGCTTTCAACGACATCGATTTGTGGCCATGACGAACCACACGCAGGTTGCAGACGCCGAGTCTTGGGAACAGATCCCACAAAACTTCGTCCTGCCATCTTCTCTGTATGATCTTGCCGCCAGGGATGAGGACCGCATGGGACCATGGATTCATGAGTGGGCCGATACTGGTTTTGTTGACCTGATGTGCGAATATGAACAACCAAACGGAACTTGCAACTATACTGACCCTTACTATTCTGTCACACCCGGCATGAAGATGGCTGATCAATTTGATCGCAAATTCCTGCCTGACATTGATGGCAACTCCTTCTCTGGCCGCTACCGGGGTTTCCTCCTGTCCTCCTCCCTTCCCATAAAATCCACCATCTTCCGCGAGTGGCACGATAGCCGCCTTGTTCCTTGGAAGCACTTTGTACCCATGGACAATCGGTTCCTTGATTTCTGGGGTATCATGCAGTACTTTCTGGGTTACGAGGGCGATCGTGTTCGTATTGAAGGCCATGATGTCGAGGCAGAGCGCATTGCTGTTGCGGGGCAGGAATGGGCCAACAAGGTGCTGAGGAGGGAAGATATGCAGATATACGTATTACGACTACTATTAGAATATGCTCGCTTGAGCGATGATCGGAGGGAGATGATGGGATTTGTCAAGGACTTAGTACAGGAACCTAGTCCACCCCTCTGATCTGATCAGACCAAATCATTTTCATTTGTAGCGATTTTTGGTGTTATTTTTCCTCGACTGGGTTCGAGTTGGCATTGCTCCGGCGAAATGTGGTGTCAAAACTGGCTGTTGATAAAGCGGAGCCCGGCGTTTGGGGTTGAGGAAACTGGGCTGGAAAGGGTCGGAAGGAGCATACATACATACCCCATCTTGTTGCTTGTGCGCTTGCTTGCTATATATGCATACATGATGGGATGGCTGCTGATAAGGTAATCAGCTGGCTGGCGAAAAAAGTAAATGTGTATATACGTAGGTGCTGTGATATCGTATAGATATAATATAGAAATATTTTTTGAAAGAATGCTAGGGTTTTGATATTGTATGCGATCGTTTAGATGGACAGATGTAGCTAATTACCACTTTTCCTATATGTTTTTTGTTACTATAATTACTTATCTTTTAATTTATTTAAGTAGGAAAATAATATT
>JAJONI010000773.1:0-18301 GCA_022190145.1 Pezicula rhizophila
ATTTGCTACCTTTCCTATTTTATCCTCTATCCGCGAGCATGTACTGTATAGTTATATTGATATCTCGTCCAAAGTAATATAAATCAGTCACTTCTCATTCTTACCTTTCTTTATTTCTGTGTCTTTCACCAACCTAACACCTCATCCACAAGGCCAACAAAGACAATCTCTAATCACATTCTACTTACTACCTTTACAATGAAGACTAGCGAGTACGAAGACTTCTTGCCCTTAAACCAGAGATTTCTTCACTATGCAGAGCCATCACTTCCCTACCTATCAGACTCAACAACCCACCCAGCATTCAATGAACTCCACCAACCACAATCATCAACCGCCAACTTCTCAACCTCCTCACCGGCATCCCGAGAACAAGATGCCATCCTCACCCAAGCAACTCAATTCACACAGAACAGCTCCCGAATCCGCCCACAACCTCAACCTCAACCCCTAACCCACCCTATTCTCATCCCACAAACCAACCCAGGACTCAGTCAGCCCTTCACCCGAGCCTGGGCTCCAGTTCTCACTTCCCACAACATAGACATAACAACATTCCTCTCCTTCATCGACAATCTCAACATAATATCGACCACCTTCCCACCATTACAAATCCTCGGTCTAGCCGGTAGCATCTAGAGAATGGTACCACATCATTGGACCCAACTAGCAGGTCTAGGAATCAACGTTCTTGCAAAAGCAGGCACGGCTACGGTTTTAAAGGGGAAAACCGAGCTGTTTTTGCATGAGTTAAATTGCCACTTATTTGCGCCGAGGGGATTGAAGGTTAGGATCGCTTCGACGGATGCTGTTATGCAGATTTTGGGTATTTTGTCTTCCGAGGAACTTATACTGCCTTTTTCAGATGGATGTAGGGAAATGTCGTTGTTGGAGAGAAGATTAAGGCCTATGAAACCGTACATTGCTGAGTTGACATTTGATGTCCCTGCTCCTTCTGAGCAGACTACTATTTTGGCGCAAATGAGTGCTTGGCAGGTTGAGAGACAGCTTGCAAAGGAGGAGAAGAAGAGTTTGAAGGATGGAGACAAGAGAATGAGGAAGAGAGAGGAGGAAGTTAGAAAGTTGGACCGGGAGATTGAGAAGACGAATCAGAAGGCAAACAAGTGTATAGAGAGGAGAAAGAGTTCTGAGGTTGAGAAATTTGAGAGGAAGACGAAAAAGTTAGAGAAGATTCAGCGGGAGAAGGAAAAGCTTGATATAGAGGTGGGAAGGAGTGAGAGGAAGGAGATGGAAGGCGGTAAGGATGTAAAATGGGTGAAGAACGCTTTATGGGTTTTGATTGAGAATATCTAGATACTTTCCTGGTAATTCACTTGATTTTCAGTGCAATGCAACGTAATGTTGGACGTTCAATTTATCTTGAAGCATAGCATAATAGAGCCCAATTATATACAGCTTGAATGAACGCCTAAAGCTACCTATGTACCTGAAGATCCGATATAGAAAGGCAGGCAGCTTTCAAATATACGAAAAGAAACCATTAAGACATTATTGTGACCAAGAAACTTCTCTTCTAGGTCGAATTTGAGACTGCCAACAGCTTAGTGTAGTTAGGAGTTCCAAGTCCGGTAGCAGGATCCCAACCCTATGTCAAAACATTAGCAATCAATCCAATCTAAAATTCTCATGTCTTCAACGAAATTGAAGAGAAGACCTACAGAAACAGCTGAGAACCCAGCGTTGCTAATAACGCCACTGCATCCGGTGATCTTTCCTGAAGTAATATCCGTCAAAGCGGAGCTAGCACTACCATACAACCAAGGATTCAGGAATCCAAGACCTGACTTCCCGGCAGCAATGCGGTTACTATTAACGAGCTGGATGACGCTAGCGAAGGTAGGTGTTGCACATGATGTTCCGTCGACGAGTTCTGCTGAGCCAGAAACCACAATCACGAAATCAGTAGCCTGAGCGGAGACGTCGGGGTAAGCTCGTCCGGAGCTGTTGAAGTATGAGGTGACGCCTGTGTGAGTAGTATCTGTGGTGAGCCAGTTTGAGACAACTGTGTCTTGGTAGCTAGGGCGACCGAAGACGCTTGAGAAACCACCGCCTCCATCAGTCCATGCCTTCTCTGGGCTATTGCCTGTTGTACCTCCAACGGTAGTTACCCAAGGACAAGAGGCAGGGAACGAAGTTGTGAAGCCTGTTGTAGTTCCAGAGTCGGATTGGCATGTTGTTCCTACACCGGAGTCTCCCGATGCTACAAGAACGGAAACGCCACGCGCGCCAAGTTGAGAGAAGAGGTTGCAAACTTCGTCGGCGTAGTATAGGGGAACTGTAGACTCGTCATCTCCGTAGGAGATAGAGAGTGTGTTGGGGAGTGCCGAGTCACTGAGTGCAAGAAGGTAGTCCAAGAACTCAAGGTAGGGTTCGTTGGTGTTGGTTCCGGTGCCCAGCCAAGGGGGACTCCCTCCAGTGCTATAATAAGTATTTGGAATCTCCTTGGTAATAGCACGTGCGTATTGGACGTCAAGGTTTGCTTCAACACCAGGGGAAGAAGGACTTGTGGGACAAGAACCACCATTGACAACAGTGCAATTGTAGGAGTAAGCTTTGTCTGAGAAGAAAGCATAGCTGTTTAAGAAGGTCGTCAGATCAGATTTGCGTGGGTACTCTTGGAGAAATCCGGCAACACCCATAAGTCCTGCCGTCAATGTGCTAGTATCTGAAGCAAAGCTGTAGAGATTGGCAAGACAAGTTGGAGTAATTGTACTACCGCTACAACCTGTTACAGCCTCTACGGCATTGGAATCAAATGCATCCTCAATACTGTTAGGCGATTCTTTGACGGTTGACTTCTGCGCTCTAAGGCCAAAGAAGGTTGTTGGCTGCACAGAATCGACATGGCCTTTGAGAGTGTCGGGCAGACTATACTCAAGCGTTCTGACAAGAGTTTCTCCAGAGGCTTGCCGAACTAGTCGGTTGTAAGTAACCATACAAACATAGATAGGACCAGGATGATATAGAATAGCCCTTTGGCTATGAAAATTAGAGTCATAATAGAGCGAGCTTACCAAAGACGTTGTATGTTGCATTCAAGAGGTTTTCGATGTTGCTCATAGTAGTCTCTAGAATGACTGAGTCGGAACGGGCTGATAAAGTCGCATAATTACCGAGGCCCTTGCTGTTAAGCCATTTCATGACTAGATCGCGTGATTCGTCTTTGGGGGCGATCATCGAATTAATCACTTGTTGAGATAAGTGACTTCCATAGAGCTCATGACCTGGAGTCGCAATCTATTGAGGTTTTAGTGGTCGGTAAAAACTTTGGGACAGCAACAGAATTGAAGGGCTTTTTTTTCTCTAGTCGTTATACCATAAGTATAAGAAGGAAATCGAGCTCGCAATTACCTTCATGGCCAAATCGTGGAACTTATCCATATCCTAGTTGATTGAGTCGTCAGTTTCTTCCTTAGATCACAAATTTCCGGGTAGCGAAGAGTACGAGACTTTCTTTCCTAGTAGTGACGTACTTGATGAACAAGATGGATTCTCAGCTTAACCATCGCTGCATCCTTATCGAATTCGAGATTATCATCTTGAATCCAGCCAGCAGGCGGTCCGTTAAGGTGTTCAACAACACTGCTCTTGAGTTCGATATTCTTGCTGAGAAAACTGCCGAGGGTGGGGAAGGCAGTGGACCCTGAAGCGAGTGCTAGCAGAAGAGAAAGACCATGGAGAACAAACATGACTGTGGTTCTTTAATTGAAAAGAACTGCTGAAGGGTTATTGGAACAGCACAACAATGAACAGAAGAAGGATATTCGGGATACCTACCCTATTATATATATATATGTACAGATATATGCATTATATGCATTGGAAGAAGATATGGGGACAAATAACAACACATGATCGGCACTCAGTCCTCTTACGGCACTTGCTTGGAGGGGAGTGGGGGTGTGTGTCTGTGTGTGTTGCTGTACGCAGTAGGTGCGCACAAGAACTAAGACTTCCTTGGAAGGTCAATCGATGAAGATTAATTACCCTTAATAATTAATAATTACAAACATACGAACCACAAGCAAGCTGCCTTTCCTAGAGATGGTTTGGTGTTTGGACCCATCCTTATTCCTGGCGTAATTTATGCTTATCTGCAGCAGCCGTTGGTCTCGCGTATTAAAATATGGGCGTATTGGCGTTACTGTACTGGGCGGATCTGCCGAGCGGAAGCAACACACTGAATCGGCGGCATTATTGGCCACAGACCCAGATGGGCCAATATCTCAATCAGGAAAGTGCAATCTCTCTCCTTCTCCATTCAAACTCGGCCAACTGTTACAACCACGAATTTAGCCGTTGATGAAGAAAGTACGGAGTAGTAGAATTGAAAGCCAAAATCCTAAAAGGTCGATCTTGCTTAAAAAAGATGTCTCCTCATCATGCAAGTATGGGAAAGGAAGGAAGGAAGGCGAGCAGATGCCGGAAAGAATAATGGGCTCTTTGCCCGTGTCGTGTGGATGTGGATCTGTCGTCTGGATTTCTGTGGCCACCTTTAGCGACCCTGACGCACTTATAAGGTCAGGTCTCGCAATCATTATTGAATTGGTTCTGTGTTGCTGCAATCGGGGCTACTACGACTTTCCTCTCTAAAGCATCACCATGGCGATTGCGAAGGTGGCCTTTCTCCAATATCCCAACTACCTGGCTCACTGCCCATCTCGAAAACCAGCGATCCTCCTGTGCTCAGTTGAGTATGGCTAAGCCAACTCTGGTTGAGAGATTGCCCATTCAATGTAACTGACTGTGGATAATAATTCGAGGCCGAAAGATTTGAAGCAATTATCTGAAGTTCCGTTGCTTGTGATAAACCAGAGAACAGCTGGATTTTGAGAGATGAGAAGAATGGCGCGGAAAGTAAATAGACAGGTTGTGAAGCCAAGGGATAAAGTCCGATCAAATTCCAAATAAGCCAGCTCGGAAGAGCACCTCCATCAATATTTCCTGGATAGCCATCTACAGCATCGCTATAGTAGGCATCGACAATGGCTCGTGACTGATTTACCGTCTTCCACTGTTGCCCGGGAACGTAATTGTAGAGGAAGGAGGTCGCAAAAGAGGGCTCGTTTCCAGGATTGTAAAGTGCAGATCCAGCGTCGTTATTTGCACCAACGGATGTCCCAAAACCAGGTAAAAAGCTGGCATCGAGCCGTCGCAGGAACTCTTCATCGCCTCCCATAAGTTCAATCACTTTGCTCATATCGTGTGGTGCAGCAGCGAAAGATGTTTCCCATACTTTCGCCTCGTAGATGTCATCTCCCCATCCACAGCCACCACAGGTAAGCGGATTATAAGCTGTGAAGTTCCAGCTACCATCAGAATTCCTGGCTCCAGGAAAGCCAGTAAAATTACCCACTCCCGCAAGACTCGTGTTAGCGTCAGGGTTCCATTGGTTCTGCCACCAAGTAGCACGTTCTTCGTATTTAGCAACCTCAGTGGAATTCAGTCCTTTCGCAACACTGTAGATAGCATAATCATTTTGTGGATACTCAACTCCACGAGAAATGCTCCTGGTATGGTTCCGGGTGATAAAGTGAAGGGGAAGGTACTCGTCCAAAGCACCTCGGCCTTCTTTTGTCGCGCCATCAAACGCAACTGAGTCCATATTTCTTACAGGCAGCACATTGGCATCCTTAACCATTGCACTATAGGCATCCTCCCAGTCAATGTTACCAAGCTCGCCTAGACCCTTCTCGCCTAAAGGAGACACAACGCTTTTTACGAATGCATCAGCTAGCACCATATCGGCATGGGTTCCTCCTTGAACCCGACCGTTCCAATTAGCCGCACGTCCAGCTGGCAGATATCCTTCTTCGGTATAGATATTTATAAGCCCGGATATGATCCGGCTGTAAGTATTGGTGAAGATCAGATGATACAGAGGCAGAACAGTTCTGTATATGTCCCAGATTGTCTAGGAACATTAGAGGATAAATCATAAAATGGGTGCCTTACTTACATAAAAGTCATCGTAGTATGGTTTTTCGTCGCTAGATACCCAATACGGATTCTCTCCTGTTTTGTCTGCAGGCATCAAACCTGTCTGGTACATCGCTGAGTAGAGCATTCTTTTCAACGTATTGTTCTGGCTACTCTCACTCCCATCGTCTACGATCTCAATCTTATTGAGAATCTTGTCTTCCCATTCATTCCTAGCTTGTTGCACAGTATCTTCAAAGCTCTGACTAGAAGGGAGCTCGGTTACCACATAGGAGCATGCTTGCTCAGCGCTGATATAGGAGATACCGAGCTTCGCCTCCAATACAGCTATGGAACTAGCATTACCGTTCGACACAACTCTAGACGGTGACCAACTGAATAGCGCACCAAGGCCCATCCCATTACCAGCGTACGACTCAATGTCATCGTATGCCCTGGGAGCTGGTCGAGCACTGAACGCAGGAGGATTCACGGGGTTGTAAGGCCAGCTGAAAGTCCCAGCATTTTCAAGAGTGCTTCCTGGGCTAGGAGGGACGTAAGCAGTGCTAGGTTGAAGTGAAGAACTAGTGGGCACTGTGAAATTGCCACAGAAAAACAGTTTATGTGAATCTGGCTGCGACCAGCCTCCAGTATAAGTAGCAGATCCAAAATAAGAGGGCGAGGATGTTGAATTTTGAGGAGAGCGGATGTGGAGATCACCGTGGAGGAATTTCTGGGAATATGTTTGAGTGCTGTATCCGGGCAAGACATGAGTCAAATCGACGAGGACGTGAGCGTCATTCGAGCTGGTCATGGCGGTGTTGCCGGCCTCTAAATCGGTGCTCGGAAAAGTGTACCGAATGAAGGCCGAGTGGTTGGTTGAGGTTATAGCAACTTCTATTCCATTCAGAAAAGTAGTATTGAAGAGCCCCACTGTCGAGCTCTCAATTCCCAGGGTCCGATTTTGCCAATAGGTTCTGTTGTCTGCAAGGTTGACATTGCCCAGATCACCCAGAATTGGCATCTGCGATATTAAGCCATAAGTTGGAACTCCTCCACTGCCAGAAACATGCGTCATAGAAATTGCCGTTACATTTCCAAGAGGACTAAACCCAGCATTGCAGTCGACCGCAGTGCCGTTAGGGACCCCTAGATAACTTGTGTCGATTCCCGGTTTCGCCATGGCCCAAGGCAAGCTTGCTCCTGGGAAGGAATTTCCACCAGCAATAGCAGAGCCAGGCGTTGCTCCTACGGTTCCGATCAAAGGGTCGACAAAGGAGTACAAACCATCAGAGGCGGCCGCAGACAATTGTGGGAGGACTGAGCTTGCAAATGCCATCAGCCATAACGCCGAGGGCAGAGGCTGGCTAAGAATTGAGGCCATTATTCCTGAGCTGCTTCCCTGTCCAAAACGACCCGGTATTGAAATCCACAAGTAGGTAAAGAAGAGAATGCCATCTTCTAATGGAGGCGAAGCCTCTTATACATGGAATAAAAACTCTGGAGGTAGGAAGACTCTGTCTGCGCCGCGGACCGAGACTCGGGGAAGGAGTGGAGTACTTTCACGATATGTAGCGTCGTCAGGTGTTCGAATGGGTCATGAACCCCCCGCCTTTCTCATCTTGCCCCGCGTTCAAGCTTCTTAAATCCATGTTGAAGCTTACCCAAAGATGGGGGGGAGGGAAGAGGAGGAGGGATTGAAGAACTTAGAAGGCCTTGGCAGGAACCGTCCAGATGGCCGGGTTTGGGGTATATTACGGTAGCGAATCGTTATCATTTTGCAGCATCATGGCAAAATAACTGGATAATTTTGCCAATGATGTTCCTGCAGATATGATGGGTGCCCGTGGTCGGTACAGTACAGTACAGTACAGTACCTTATGTCAAAGTGCGGTGATGTGAGTGGAGATCGGTTACACTTCGGTAATTCATACTCCGCAAATCCCGCATCTCCAACAATTTCCAAGGCCCAAGACCATAATAATACAGTACTGTAAGTCTGAGTGAAAAACTCTATTAAAATTTGCCGATGGGGCTGGTGGATAATTTCTCTAAAAAATTTCTCTAAACCATATGACCTCAGTTTATTATTTATTCATATCCAAATCCTACATGCATATAACTTTCACCAAATGAACATCTCAGCAAAATCTTCGCTCTCGCTTGTCGTAATTAGTCAAGCGAGCAACCAACCACACCAAACCCAAGCAAGCCGCCCTACCAAACATCTCCACCAAAACCACAGCCACAAAAAACTCACAAAAGCACATATCAAAATCTCATTTGGAAAGCAGCGCAATATATCATTAAGAAGGACTTTAGCCATTAAGATCTCAACAGCGTTTCAAGAGCCCAAGCAAATGCAGGAGAGGATGCAATAATTGTCAAGTTAACCCAGCCCCATCCCAACTTTTCTTCGGCCTTGGCTCCATCCTCCAGCGCTTTCGTCGTTCTACCTCCCATGCGTAATGTGTTTGTGAAAAAGGAAAAGGAAAAGAAAAGTCCATAGCCTACGCTAGCCTTTTTTGATGTTGAAATGAGTCCGAGATGTTGAATTCTACGGAGATGTTTCGAAATGAAAAGGGGGGGTTATACTCGTAGTCTGAAATTCGTATTTGCTGCATTTCCGGGGGGGAATATGAGAGTAATTGATGCTGGAATTTTGGGAACGGAATTGCCTGCAAGCTCAGAGTACGGTTTCATGGTATCTAGAGAGTAATGTTCTTTGGTGAAGAACACACCGAGACCAAAGAATACTTGGCTCGTCTATTTCGAAAGAGGTTAGTTGGTGGAATAATCGAAGAGGAGGAAGGGTTACTTACTCACTTCTCAATAGAATACCGACGGGAAAAAAGAATGCTTCATGGATTTGTGAGGAACAGAAGTTGACTTGTTGAAAATCAGGGAAGAATATGAGTTTCTCGAAAATTGCGTATAGCAATAACCCTACGTAGAAATATGAGTTTTTTTTTGTGAGTGAAGGAGGAAAAGGAAGAAAACTTACTTTAGACCTGCTCGAAGAAATCCAAGTCTAAGAGCTCAACGTAACCTCCAAACAAAAGGCTCACCCCCATTCGGTGCAGCAGAATACCGCACAAATTTTTTCTCCTCAATTTCCTGACGCTTTCGGTCAGCCTCACGGTCTCGGGCGTCCATTATCTTATGCATCTCCCTATCCAGAGCCCCAATGCACCATCCGTGAACCTCGATGGGCTTTGCCATATATGGCTTCTGGAACATTACTCGCCAGTCTTCGAATCCGAGATCGTAGAATGGCAAAACCATTGCAAGCTGCTCCATGCTAAGATCGTGGCGGACGTCTTGGATCATTTGTACTTGAAGATTGACGTCGAGGGCGTAGAGTGCGCGGAAAGATTGCAACTGGTCAACGAGCTCAGTGATGAGAGCATATGAGGTAGATGTTCGATTCGGTGCCGTCGGATCCGTAGGAAAGACCAAAGTAACGGTGATATTGGTGGCAGTGTTAACAAACTCGGGACCAAGTTCAGCGATCATGTTAATGATAGGGTGATCCATGACCTTCTTCTTGATCATCTTGATGTCCGTCTTTTCCTCATTTTCATTTCCGTAACCACCAGTACGCTCTTCAGAATCCGCAACAGACACCGCCTTATACAAGATAGCTGTTGCGTCCGTGGCACCAATGTCGATACAAAATTCGATTTGCTTCTCCCTAAACAGCTTCTTGCGCTCCTTTGCTTCCATCTCTCTGAGAGCATCTAGAAAATCGTAGTTCTCTGGAGAGAACTCATCGGAACGAGTGTAATATTTAATTCCATTGGGGAGAACATGAGTAGAAATGCGTGTCATGTTTCGCATAATGCCATCGGCAGAGATCAAGATGTCTTTCTTACTAACGTCTGCTCGCTTGAAGTGTGACTTCGCTCGCGGCCCCGTTGGTGGATTGAACGGACGAGCTAGAGCAAGAGACGTGTTGTTTGAAGAGGCCAACTCAGCACCAATACTCTTCTGGATGTAGTTACCATTTGTGTGGAAGTTGTTCTTGCTTGGAGTGTAGCGGCTCTGCATTGGATCGGCGTTCTTGCTGGACATGGAGTCAATAAGGGCTTTAAGTTGAGTAAAACCGAAGGCATCTGAAGGCTTTCTCAATAAGCTGTTATCATCCGTGTTTGTTTCTTTCGGTACGAAAGATACTGCTTGAGCGTTTAACGATGAAGAAGGTGGAGGCGGCGGGAGAGGCATAATGGCGCGAACTGGGGCTGGCTCGGTCTTGCTCTTCAGTGTACCGGTCTTCAGAGACTTGAACTTAAGTTGCGAAGGTTGAATGTTGGCCAAAACTAAGCCATTCCCGATAACCTTATTTGGACTTGCTTCGATGGTTCCAGGCTTCGTACTTGAATTCGACGAGCTGCTTCCAGATGAGCGCATGTTCTTGTTACCCATATTTGCAAGGTCACTATTAGCGAGTTAGCAATACATTCGGATAATGTATTATGAAAGAATTTCGTTTGATAGATCCAAAGAAAAGTACAAGTCAATGCGGAAGTACGACAACGGTGCTTGTAACGAGCACCATATGAATCTGCACCGAAAGGGGTGAATGGGTAGATTCATATGCTCAGTACAGGCTGGTATCAGAATTTCACCTGCCTGTCTTTAGACTGTGATGAAGATTTCGTTTCCTGGATTTCAAGAGTTATTTCAGCCTTTGAAATACCAAGATCTGCTTCAACAATGATGATAACGTGGACGCTGCGGTGATATCAGCAGCCTGGAAGCGAGAGGGTGAAGTGGTGCTCATTGTACTTGTAGTTCCTGTCTGCCATGTGGAGTTGACTTACTTGATTGCAAATTGGAAGTTTCTGTCTACGGCGATGTAGAAGTAATTACGGAGGCAATGATTTAACTGCGTGATTGTAAGCTGATTCGTTTCTGAGAAAGTAAAGAGCCGGCAACAATATGCAGAAGGATTGAAGAAGTCAAGGAAATAATACTTTGGGTTGAGAAACGTACCTAGAAGCCTCAGCTCAGTAACTGCTTCTTAAAACTGCAAAGATAAAGGGTTAGTGACAGTGTTGTATGGTTGAGGAATATATCCACAAAGATGTTGAAAAAGTGTGTGAAAAAGTGTGGAATAAGCGAAGAGAGGACGGAGGCCTGCGGTGCGCACTAAGTGATGATAATGACAGTGAATATGGGGAAGGGAGGCAGTAAGCCGGAAGCGCTCTGCGGCTTGATGCCTGCGATGTCTGTAAGCAGAAGATGGAAGTCGGTGAACGTCAGGGCTATGCGTACCCGGGAAGGTTGAAGAGGCCAAAAGGATGCCAAAGCAATTGGTAGTTGAAAACTTACGAAGTGGATATCAGGGATCGATAAACCCTAGTAGACGGATTGTGGAGATATGAAGAAGTTAAACAATGTATGCAAATGCAAGGTAATCAAAGGGCTGGGTTCAATTCCAAAATGTGTTGGGATTGAGGAAGATTGATGTTGTTGATGTAAAGAGAAGGAACCGGAAAGGGATCGAAGGCGTTTAAATAGTTTCGAGGGTGTGGTGATTATGGGTAAATCTTGCTGAGTGAATTTGTATTGTCCAAGAAGCTCTCTGCAGTTCAATAGCCGGCTACTTTAACAATAGCTACTATGCCATTGCTCCTCAAGGCAACAATACCTATGGTCGTAGCTAGCTCTCCCAACTTAACTACTTGTAATTGAATCGCTTCACCTCAATGGCAAAAGCCACTTCAATAGTATGCCCGAATAAATGACGAAAACCTCGACTAGATTCCTCGACTTGAGACAATATTAAGCAGAGTGCAGAAAGTCATCAGACCAACTATCCGTCAAACTACGAAAGCCAGAACTGAGCAATAAAAAAAGGTTGACAATTTTATTTCCCTCTATTCTACTCATTGGGATCATTCAGGGCATTCTGGTTCCTCCCAAAAGGTCTGCCTACAAATTCTCCTTCTTTAGATCAATCCATGGCAGTTAGCAGGTGGCTCAAGGATAACTGCATTTAAGTATCACCTTCGTAATATGCTAAGTTAAAACTTTACTTTCAATCAATTGTCAAAATGAATTCTAAGATAGTTCACACTTTGGAGGTTTAGTACTGCAGACGACCAATTTCTGCAAAGGTTTTCAACAGTTGCCAGATGTAGTTAGGAAGCTAGAGCAGAGGCAAAGTGTAAGACGGCTTATAGTTCTAGAAATATGGACAAATACTACAAGTCTGTATTCATACTATTAAACTAAATATTCAGTAAAAGGCAAACTACATGAAACTAGCAATCATAGCAGGCAATTATTTTCGTTCGGCGATTTATCTTTCGTTTTAGACTCCGTTCCTCTTTCTATCAGGTGTAGTACTTTTACCTCTCCTTGCGCAGCACCCGCGCGAGTCTTTCAAGTAAATGGTATATCCTTCAAGTTTCTAAGACACCTTGACACCGTTTCTAAACCTATCTGTTGTACCCTTTAACCCCAAAGAGCATCTTTACCCCAACTTTTACCAGCAACGCTAGGAGGTGAGAGTACAACGGTTGACCATGCTTCAACACCATCCACATACAAGCGGTACTTGAGTACGCTCTGATCACTTGCTGGTGGATTCTCGATAGTGATTGCTCCAAACTTTGAATTTCCATTGGGTACGTATCTTGGAGATGTTAGCGCTGGGCTCTAATCTGAAAAGGTCTGCACTCACTTGATCATGACATCTTCTTCGTCTGCCTGGTAGTATGTTGGTGTGGGCAAATAGAATTGGCTGAGAGGACTTGTTGAGAATTCGTTGACGGTAGCACTAATTGGCCATCTGCCACCGCGGGGTGGGGGAAACGCCGTAGCCGCAAATTCATGTCGATCTCCAGAGACAATAACAACACCAACGCCTCCTTTAAGACCAACATCCCACATTGCCTCGAAAATCTTTCTACGTTCATGGAGGAAGCTGCCCCAGGTATCAACACTATTCACACGCCAATTCTTTGTGAACGGAACACTAGATGCAACAATTTTCCAATGGACACCTTTAGGCTCAGGCCTCTCAAGAAAAGCTAGAAGATCAGCGAGTTGCTCGGCACCTAGCATCGATTTCTCAGTGCCATTATCTGGTAAATTGTTGGGATCTCTGAATGTTCTCGTATCGAGCATGAAAAAAGACGCCGGCCCTTGGGTAAACTCAAAATAGGTTGCATCTTTTCTGACTGCATGGAAGCTACCTGCTTGACGAGCTCGAGGAGGATTTACAGATGTTTGATAGTTGTGCCAAGGATCCTGTTCAACACTGTCAACAGGTTGGCCCAAATTGCCATCACCAGCTGCTACTTACAACCGCAGCCTCATAAACGCCCGTAGTCTTTTTATCCCAATCATTGTGAATCTCATGGTCATCTAATAAGTCTTAGTCAGTTGCTATTTAAATGGATTGAGGCCATAATAGGTCAATGGTGACAATTTCAATCACTGGGGTTAATTCAGCGCCCTGGTAGCTAACAGGGAGTGGCTGCGTACAACTTGAATATAATCAACTTGAAGATACTCTTTGATTCACTGCCCGCGCTCTTTGCTTTAGGGGCTTGAGATACCCCACACTTCAAGAGAAAATCGGAACACCCTTGCTGCTCGACACTGTGTAAATACACCCACAGGCTAAGACCAACCCAAAAATTGTAAATTGCCAATTTTCCAACCGTAGGCTTTGAGAAACACTCGTCCCTTTTGGCCACTGGCTGATATATGTATTCGTCGCTTAAAACGTAAAGGATTCAACCTACCCAATACATGAATCCAGCTCAAGTTTTGGCCAACACCAGGCCAGTCTGGTGATGCATATACCTGGCGATAATCACGTCGATAATCTTCTCTGCTAACTCCAAATCGCTTGGGGTTATCGATATAAATAAAATCGCCTAAGAATAACATGAACTGAGCGCCACCGGGAATTGCCTTGATAGCATTGGCCATATGTTTGAATCCTAGAAGTGACAGAGTCAGAGTCAGTTTACTTGTTCTGGAGTTTTCAGGAGTAACTCAAACATGATGCAGGAGGATGAGCAATAGGCTAGAAAGAAAGGATATTCTGCGTCGAGTTTCTGCTTACCTGGCATGCTCAATGGGTGGTCGCGAGGATCGTATGGAAAATGAGGTTTGATGCACGAGGTTGTGAGGAATGTGAACGTTCCATCCTTGGAAACTTCACCAGGTAGAGGAGGTGAGGTGAAGAATCCTGTATGATTGTTTGAGGTTGCCCACTGGTATGCTTGGTCCGGCTTCACGGGAAATGTCACTACACCGGTGTAATCTGTATCATTGTCCAAAACTCTCAGATCTCCTGCAGGTTGCCAAGACGTTTCTTCTGCCTCTCGGTAGGTTACGAAAATGGGCAACTGGGACTGATCTGGTTCTCGGACCAAGAGGTTTGCTTCCGCAGGAGAGATATAGCCAACCCGAGCAAATGAGAGATCATTGCTTGGATGGTAGACTTTCGCCCGAAATATGAGATCCGTCGCCGCCAATACTAGAGCAGTGTTGATCAGGAATGTGAGAAAAGATAGCAGTGCCGAAGTAGGCGAAGGTAGGCCTGTCAACAGTGTCTTCCAGAACCTTGCAGACCTCTTCTGTATTACAATTGTCTCCTGAACTTCAACCTCTTCCTCGAGGTGCGTAGGCTTATCCTGACTCGAACGATTCTTGGAATGCGATACTGTGGAGGGGTTTGTCGGCGGCTGATCGTCAATCTCGGTCTCTGTAACCGCAATGTCTATATCATCCTTGACGACCTTGTATTGGGACTGGGTCAGGAAGCTCGAAATGAACGAAGGAACGTAAAGGGCAAATAGGGTATATATTATGGGCACAAGACCCTATCATATCATCGATCAGCCAACGAGCATTATACAGACGTGGTGAGCTCACATGTGAGGGAATAAGTCTTAGGAAGGCCCAACCCAGAACTCGCAGGGCTACGGAGCTCGTGAAAGTCACTTTATCCTGAATGGTTGACATGGCCGCTGTTCCGAAAGGTGCATCAGATGGAGAAGCAATGTAGAGAAAGAAAGGGCGGGGCGATGGATAATTGAAATTGTTGGTGTTGTAGGCTGGGCAGCAATTACATCACGTTGAAAAGGATGAATGAATGAATGGATGGGACGGCGACGGTGATAAAGGCAGTGAGTGCTGAGTATGTACGTACAGTACTCGAATGACAATGTTTATTGTTTATTGTTTCTAGTTTCTTGTTTCTTGTTTCTTGCCGTTACTCTAAGTTCACCACGTCAGTAAGTTCACGCTGGTGTGCTTTGTTCCTCTGTTCCCTCTGCCACATGCTGACCATCTCATTTCCTCGAGATCTGACACGACGTCACGATTGGTGGGCCGCTGTGGCTTTGTCTGAGTTGAGTCGTGGCTTGAATGCTGCTGGTGCTATCATATACCAGTAACCCCCCTGTAATTTCTATATGGCGCCTTGGCGAATTTAGCAATGCTAAAATGCTAGGAATGTTGTAGTAAGTGTTATCTTCTATTTGCCCTAGAAGTTAGTACTCCCCCCTAAATACATGTTATTCAGTGGTCGGATGGAACCGGCTGTCAAGGGTTAACAAATAGAAAATACCGCCATAAAGCCTGCCGGGAGGCAGGCTACTCGAACCTTCTATATACAACCTGGTTTTTACAACAGACTACTAGATATCTAGCCTCTGTGCAGGCAAGGACTGCTCAGGGGCTGCAACCACTCAGAGTATACCCTTCATAGATCCGACCCATAGCGCCCACCGAATAACATTTATTTAGGGGGGCGAGCAACTCTTCCCTTAACTCTATTATAGCCTGTAAAGTATATTTTGTATTAATAATCCTATATTATCTATATAAAATTACACTATAGATATAGAAAGCTTTTAAGAAAACAAGTATTTTTCGTGGATCTTCTTACCCGGACCTTTAAGAGAGTCGGCAGATTGGAGTTATTTACATACAAAATTACAGGAGATAAAAATTCCATTGTAATTTCTCTATAAACGGCTAGCCTCGCTAAGGATTAAATATAGAATTTACATTTGAACTAGGGGTATATTGTACTGTACCTCCCAATTTCGCGTCCATCTCCCCTAGCGACATCCACCAAACTCCAACTTTCTTCTGCTTCCCTCTCTACAACAACCTCCCTTTGTCCAACAACCTCTCCCATCATTATATCCCTTCATCGCACAAACCATCCTCCTCATGCTCCCATTCTGCACGAAACAGCCCTGAGCGATGTATGTACTCATTCCAGTGACTGAGAACGCGTAATCCTTCTGAGCAGCCGTCTAATTTCAAAACGCTTTGCTCAAGTCAATCAATGCGCGCGCAGAACAATCCATCAATGAGCATTTCAAGCTATCTTTTTCACAAAACCGCATCCGCACACTATTTGAGCGGTTGATAGTGCAATGGAATGGCCAATTGCGTGGTTTGACTTCTACACGTCCTCTGTAGGGCCTGTTTAGTCTACTCCATCGCATCGGCGGATGATCTTCGTCGCGTGTGAGCCTTGTCAGAAAATGTCTTGCGTTCCGATCGGAGGCTCGAAGCCACACAAGCTTTTTTTCTCTACGTTGCCACGGTGCTTTCAATGTCGTCCAAGTTAAGGACCATCATCATCTTCGCTAGTCGAGATAGATCGTTCCCGACACACAATCGCATTGCAGTTATGTGAGTTAAACATAGATTGAAATCGGCTTTGATGGAGGCGAAGTTCAACAAAAGTTTTATGTTCACGCAATCTTCAGGGACGAGCTTGGACTCATGCTGTATCCTATTGGCGCATCCATCCACCTTTCGGCGACACGGAAGGTAGGACGCCGCTGCAAAACTATCTATCAACATGGATTTTGTGCGAACGGTACGAGATGTTTGCTGCTGGTGCTAAACTTGTCATTCTCTACACTTCAAATCGCTGGAATGGTCGCCGCAACTCCACATCCATCTCCACCATTTCCAGGGTTGTGACTCGCTTAACTTCATTTCTTGGTGCCTTCATAGGGAAGTAGGTATTTTTCTCAAAGATGTCGAGACGCTGATTGCCTCACATACAGTACGTATGCGTGCACAAGCCACAACTCTTTCAAACACTCCAAAATCCGATGCCTCCGACGAATACGTATGCTTTTTTGCACCACAGCAGTCACACAGCAGGCACGACATGCATACTGTCAAGCTTTTTGCGCTTGTCAGTCGCCGGGTCGCGGGGATGCTCTGCTAGCGAAAGTTTGTTTTATGGTTAACCTGGAAGGTAACAAGGATTGCATCCAGATCCAGAATCTACAACTACTTTCCTATGTTTGATCTTTCTTCTTCGAGTCTCATGGTGACGAACTCTTCAGATATTACTAGTCATCCGATATAGGGGACCGCAATGATCGAAGGCTTAACGCTCTCAAAGTTCACAAGCGGTGTCCAGAAGCCACAACTGAAGCCTCGACTGGGGCAATTCCAGCCTAAGAGTGCTAACATTTGTGCCAGATCTGAGTGAGACCTCACTCCTGAGCTTGTTTTACCAAGGGCTTGGTCTTTATGATCATATATTTTTGCACCATCTGATGTTAGAGTTGTCCGTTTTGAGTCTCGACTTGCTGTTCTTGATCTCATAAGCGGAAATCAGACTCGAATCATTCCCCATTTAATAATACCGCCGATTTATGGTTAGTTACTGTGGCCAAAGTCCGAGTGGACGGCGTCATTTTCGCAAGACTCCGTGCTGTTATTGTAACCCGCTATTGTAACAATACCTTGACGTTGTCGATTGAATTAGCTCACGAGCCAGGTGCTGCTTTTTCATGAATAGCAGGTAGTTTAAGAAGTGGTCAAGATCTCAAGCTGGAGAAGTATATAATAAGAAGGCTAACCCGCTGGATTACACCATCTTCAGCATTCATCGTCTTCATTTCTTCCTCTCATCCTCCTTCAATACTCCAGCTGGTCTGCCCAATATATCATCCTAATACCTTATTCCTTAAAGACAACGGTTATCATTCTTTGAAAGAATACTCTGCAGGCCAGCAACCATGAAGTTCGCTAGCAGCGTCGTAGTTGCTTTTTCACTACTTCAGTCTATTCAAGGCGCTCCCCTTCCTGACCAAGCTTCTGGTGCGCTCTCTGCTAGAGCACCTCCGCCACCTCCCAAAGGGCCACCACCACCTCCTCATGTCCGCGATGTGGAAGTAGAGCTTGACGAGCGTGGACCACCAGGCCCCCCTCCAGGACCCCCCCGCGGTCCTCCTCCACATAAGCGAGGTGCCGATTTTGAGATCGAAGAACGTGAACCGCAGCAACCACCACCAGGAGGACCTAGAAACGGTCCTCAAAACGGTCCTCAAGGCCCCCCACGCGGCCC
>JAJONI010000774.1:0-18296 GCA_022190145.1 Pezicula rhizophila
TTGGAGAGAGACAGGTTACCAAATAAAGTGACATGTTATATTTTCTATAAACAGCTAGCAAACAGGAGAATAGATCTATCATAGCAAGACTCTGAATAACCTCAAATGATATGTGTCTGATCACCTGGATATCCCAAGCCTCTTTCCTAGAATTGAAATATTTCCCGGCTATTATAATGACTCCCACATGTTTATTGTTGGCTGTTGAGGTCCTTTTTACGTGAGTATGAAAAGCCTGTATTGGAAATGAGCTACAGGATCTACCTAGTACTTAAGTAGTTACGATCACATGATTGTAGTAGTCTGGTCCGATTGGTCTGGATAACATTAATATAGCGTAATTAAAAGTGTGTTCTAGCACACTTAGTCTGGGCAGCACACTTCTAGATTGACTTACTTCGTTGAGATAGCTCACTTGACTAAAGTATTTGACTTACCGACAAATTAATCCCATGCACCTCCCGAAAGTTCATATTAATATGCCTCCCGTAGAGGGAGGTAGCGGTAACACTAATACATTAACTCTTACCTAGTTAAGGAGTTCGCGCCGTGCCCCGCTTCCTATCCAGGGCCCATATAAATTTGTATTCGCCGTAGATATGTAAAACACTTGCAAGTATATCTTCATAATTCCGAATTAATTCAACAATTTATAACAGGCAAAGAGGATATCCTCTGATCGTAGCCTGCACCGCACTCAAATGTAGCTTATACATATTACCTATACGAGGAACGGAAATAGCCTAATAAGGAAATGCTTAGACCCTCTTAGTGGTAGCACCCTCTAAGGTAGTGCCATATTAATATTTTTTTTTGGAAAAGGCATGAGAGGAATTAGTCGTCGATTTAAAGCTTGTGTATCTGTATTAGCCTGATATATTAAATTGTCCCTTATACTGTTTCCTATATAGCTGGTATCTCCCTGCCTGTTCTTGCCTACAACTATTATATTCACTTTGTTTCTGTATAGGGTTTGTTTCTTCAAACGTTCCTAGTCTCACATAATTGATATGCATCTCCTGCTGACTCTAGAAAAACTTTCTAGCTGTTTAGGTTCGTAGCCGACACCATTGACAGGCGGGAGTATGACTTTTGCCAGCTCAAGTTTTCTTTGTTTATTTGGATTTGTTGATTTTTCCATATTTATCATAGCAGTAAATTCCTTCTCCATAAAATCTTCACCTTCCTCTTTATTCAAAGTAATTGGCTAACCATTTATGTGTTAGCATGCAGCTTCATTTGGTTTACGAGTCAAATTTTGCTATCCACATGTAGAATTATCCTCCCTGATCTTCGGTGGGTTTAGAGTCACTGATTGTTGTTGGGGCCAAAGAAGAAATCAAATCTTGTATTGGATTTTCATCCTCTGCTCGTGTCTGGAAGATAAATTCCAGATTCCCATGTTTGTGATATTTATCATAGCGGTTTCCGCAGTAATCGCAATACCACAGACTCAGCGTGCGTTTCCGTTTTCTAATGATGCTTAGAGACGGTATGCTCAAAGTTTTCCACCCAAGATCAACTCTATTTATTTCAGAAAGTATTCTCCTATCCTTTCTGAGTGCAACGCCTCTATCTCTATACTCTAAAGCGCCATATATATATACACGAAAAATAGATGCACAAATGATTCTCACATTTGGATGGCTGTATCTAATTTCGATGCTGGAAAGATGTCTGAGAGCCCTCAGAAATCGGCAAAGAAGGTTATTTTCCGTAATGGGCGTTTCAAAGTGAATAACGAGGTGCTGTAACCTGCCCACGAGTGTCGAATTTCGTCCCCCGGCCAGCAGTCTTTCAAAGTCCACATGTCCACCCAAAACCTGGGCCATTAACTGATCCTGGTATCTGCAAAGAAGTGTTGTTGTTGATGGCACAAAAACTCCGATTTGAGGATGATAAAAAAGAATTTTCCACGGATCGAGAGTTTGATTTGGTGTATTAAAGGACCCTCGTCGGATGAACCATTGATAGATTTCGTTGTGTAGCTGCCGGCAGGTTTTGACCAAGGCTAGCATGTCGTTCTTTGCAGTTCTGAGTTCGAGTGTGCTGGCCTGTACAACGAGAAGGTCGAAAATTATAAGTCGGATATCGAGGGTTATAGTTTGTGTAAGGTGGCATTGAACAGTACCTGTAATATTTGCGGACATTTTTGACCGGGTGAGCATTGTTTTCCAAAGCCCAAAGAACAGCAGTTGTTCTTTTGCTTTGGCCTACTGTGATGTGCATTTTGGCAAAATTGGAAATGTGTCAATTATATAGCGTCCTGAAAAACTACACGAAGACGGTAAGTCCAAGTTTTTGCACTTCTTAAAGCTCCGCCTAATGTCCGTCAGTATATGTTCCTTGGGTCCAGTTTAGCTAATCAACACCTCATAAGGGCCCACTTAGCAATCAACCGTTGATATTTTTATCAGTCTTCCAACTAAAACCAAGCAGGTTCACTAAAAGTGTTCCTCGAGCTATTGTTTGAAATCCTAGAATTGGTAGACACTTTTAGCTTTAATGTAAGAGGTGAAAACTGCCAAATTTGCCGACACACCTGTTTACGATATACTCAACTCCTATAACAAACCTTTTCAACACCATAGAACCTTAAACTGTCTCTACGATAATTTAAAAAAGAGTATGCACTAAAGAGGTTGCTACGAAATTACAAGAACTTGAGTGATTGCAATAGGTAACAAAGTTGTTGGAAACAAAAAGCAAAGCATGATCGACTTGTGAAGTGGAACTGCCACTTAACCAAATAAGTAGATACTCTGTGCAAAGCCTTAGACTTATCTTTAGAGCAGGAGCCAAGTTGACATGATTTGATAAAGAAAATGCATGCTATCATGAAGCGTAGAAGAAATTTCCAATTCTGTGCCTTAATTCAAATTGAATGAAGAATGGATTTCGTAAGTAATTGTAGTGCGTTCGTATTTGAGACCTGAGCCTTGAACCTGAACAGTTGCCAAGCCCAAAATGCCACTTGGACTGAGGATTCAACTTTGAGCCCCTTGCGTATTAAGAAGTCGAATTAGCGAGAAATGTTGAAAGATAAACTATGCTAAATTATGCTTAACTCATAAGGTTACAACCGAAACCTTTAGCTAAGTACTATGACAAAGCCGTATTTGAGCCGGCCACATTAGTCGATAGAAACATGCTCTATAGTATATCTTAGAGTCTAATAGGACTTGTTTTGGGTAGCCTACATAACCTATTGAGTTACGAAAGCACTGTATAAAGCCCTCAACAACATCCTAATTACCAAATTAGTTTCAAAGAAATAACACCTGTAGAGGAACATCACAATTACTTGTTAATTGGATACAAGTCCATTATAGAATCTATCGCTTTCTTCGCCAAGAAAGCTGTGAAACTTGGACAAACCTGCATAAGTGCACAACCCGCAGAAGCCCAAGTAAGCACACACTAATCCATTACTTCAAACTTCTTTCCACTTCGTGAAAAAGAAATAACATGAATATTTGCAGCATTCCCTTAACACTTCCTTATCCTTTAAACAATCTTGTCTGCAGAGAACAGTAGTAGATCAAGAAAAACGCCATTCCACGACCCTCCAAGACAGTTCATGGCTCGTGGGAAATCGTCATAGTCTGCCGGAAGTTGAATGTTAAGTCGATTCTCGAAATCTTCAATCCCTTTTAGAGAAGTAGGATTTCGAAGAGGCCGTTCTGGAATTGGATCTTCTTCATCCATCTAGGCATAGAAACCTGTAGTCCTTCGTTATGGTGGGTATTATCCCATATCTTATTGACAAGCTCGTTCGTCGGCTCTTTGGACTGATCAGGTCTTGACTCAAAATGCCCCTTGAGAGTTGTAAGTATTTCTTCTCCTAGACTAAAGATTTCATATTTTTCGGCTTCGGTGACCCCAGCGGCGTCTACTAGTGCCCCATTCTTAAGAAATTTCCACTCGCAGTACGATTTGATAAGTTGCTCAATCTGGTTACCAAGACGCTTAGCAATTTTCTCCAGAATTTCCTGAGTAGATAGCAAATTCTCTCTTCGACTTTGGGTTTCCCGTTTAGATTCTCGAATTCCATCCCTGAAATGAGTCATCCTGCCTTTAATCACGTCGATAATCTCGAAGGCCTTTCATATCCTCAGAAACTCCTGGATCAACCCGACTTTCTTAGTCCAGGTCTATAAGATACTCTTTTGCGAGATCTTTGATAGGCTTGTTAACCTCGCCAACTTTCTCATATTCACCAAACGGCCAGATACTTGTCAGATACCAAGCGAGCCATAGGGGCTTTAAAGGTGACTGAGCGTTTATGGAAATAGTGGATCATATTCGTTAACAAGGGCCACTAGTCTTCGGGACATACCCAGCTAGCCTAAGACGGCAAAGTTTATGACAAAATTGGTGAGGCTACTTTCAACTGCATAGGTCGGTGTTTCCTCTGAGCTCCTCTCTCGATCAAATTTGAGTATGGATTTCTACAGAACGATAGCGCCTCTCCGCGGAGCAGAAGTTAGTGTTCCAAGCGATTACTTGGTGGAATAGAAGTAAATAGAATTTTTGATTATCACTTTTAACAATTTCGCAGTATCGTGAGTTAAAGATGAAAAGAGGGAATGAACCTACCTCTGACGTCGAATTCTGGGCAGCATCATGTGATCGTCTGTCATCGCTTGAGGTAGCGGCCAGAAAGGAGGTAAGCGACCTCCATTCACAACCTCGCTTATGCCTCCTTTCATTCCCTACTAGGTTCTCCAACCTCGATAGGTCTAATTGTAGAAGGCTGAGTAATTTATGACTTGTAATCAATACGAAGGGGTCGATAGCATTGGAAGTGGAGTTTATACTATCACGTGTGCCCTATTCGCACTGCCGTAGGCGAGCTTTGTCCTACTCCAGTGCGGATTCGTGACGCATTCATTTTCGATGGCCTCAGATGATTGATTAGCTCAGGATCATTGAAGTGTCTCTCTGACATTTTCTAACCTTGAGTTTCTATGAGATAGATTAGCATAGGTTGACCTCAAGCCCAAGCACTTGACACTCAGTACCCGCTAATTCTTTGACTGAGGATCTAATTATTTTGAGTACCATACGAATTGCTTTATATAATAGCAGATCATATTGAATAGATATCTATTCAGAAATAAGAGATTACCATGAGTAACACACTCAACTCAAGTAACTTACTTGCCTTAATCAATCAATGATCCCTATAATAGAATTCGAATGCCATGATGAACAAAAAAGCTCACTACATTACAAAGAACCCCAAGCACCACCACCGGGCGTACAAATAACCACAGAATCCCCCTCCTCCATCTGCACAATAGCCCTACTAGTAAGATTAACCCTCGTCTCCTTCGGACCAGTCCGTCTAATCCAAGTATTCAAACCCGGCTGCCCAGCCTCACCACCATCCATCCCATAAGGACGATGAACTCTCCTCTCACTAATAATACTAACCCTCAAAGGTCTCCGACATTGAATCTCCCTAATAGCTCCATCACCACCAACAAACTTACCTTTCCCTCCACTTCCAGCTCGCAGTCCAAATTGTTTCAAGAGGACGGGGAATCGCTTCTCGAGGGTTTCGGGATCGGTGATTCTGGTGTTGGTCATGTGGACGTGAACTCCGCTTGTGCCGTTCCATGTTGGTCCTGCTCCACTACCTCCACAGATGGTCTCTCCATACGCAAAACCCTTTACAATTTCACCCGTCGCAGCATCTTTACCACCGAAGCCGAAGCCAAGGCAATTGGAATCTCCTTGAGAAGCAGCACAGGCTCTAAAGGCGCGAAAGATGACATCAACGATGCGTTGAGATGTGATTGGGTTTCCGGCACAAACTGCTACACCTTCTGAAGGGTTGAGGACTGTATTTTCCGGTACAATGATTCTAATGGTTGGTACGTTAGCTGAAGTACACGGGTCAATGATACGAGGCTGCTTACTCGATGGGAGTTAAGCATCCTTGATTTAGTGGCATATTTGGTAAATTAACCATGCACCTCAAGCAATACATGATAGCTGAGTTGGTAATTGAAATGGGTGCGTTCAAGCTTGTGTATGTTTCATCACCAGTGCCGGTGAAATCAAAAGTTGCACTTCGAGTTTCTTCGTGCAGTCGCACTTGCAGCTTCAGCTGTGTTCCGTCGTCAAGAAAGTCAGTAGCTTCCAGTACGCTGCCTTGCTCCTTCAGTGTCTTCATGAGGAAATCTCGAATAGCGTATTCAGCGTTGAGGCGGATAGCTTTCATATACATAATTACTGCGTCCTGACCAGATTCGTGAAAGAGTGCGTGCATGAGTTGTACCCCTTTGCTGTTGGCTGAGATTTGAGCTTTTAGGTCGCTGATGTTGTCCTAAACAGGAATTAGATATTGGCCGCAAACTATATGGAAAACTAACATGAATACGTCTAGATCCAGAACATCCCGGGTGTTGAGCAGGCTCGTCAACGAACAACTTATGGACCCCCTCTTCGTCGAACACCCCTTGACTAACCAACTTGAAGCTCTTGATGGCGGCACCCTCTTCCCAAAGAAATTTAGCATTCGGGCTCATCGACGTGATTCCATTTCCTCCAATGTCAGTGTGATGACCTCGGGAGGCGCAATAGAACACAATCTCCTTGCCTTCAATATCAAAACATGGTGTGATAACTGTTAGATCTGGTAGATGAGTCCCACCTGCAGTAGGATGATTGCTAAGGAGAACATCTCCGGGTCTTAACTTTCCAAAATGCAGTTTATGCTGATACTCTATCGCATACTGCATACTTCCTAAATGAACCGGAACATGCGGTGCATTGGCAACAAGGCCTCCGTCAGGGCCAAATAAAGCACAGCTAAAATCTAACCGCTCTGCAATATTGGCACTTACTGCTGTCTTCTGTAGAGTTCGTCCCATCATCTCTGCAATACTCATGAAGCGCGGGCTGAAAACAGAAAGTTGGATAGGGTCAACTACATCTGCTTTGAGCTGGTAACTTGTATTGACGTCGATATT
Source organism: Pezicula rhizophila (assembly GCA_022190145.1). NCBI lineage: Eukaryota > Fungi > Ascomycota > Leotiomycetes > Helotiales > Dermateaceae > Pezicula > Pezicula rhizophila. Next base: position 6,984 of record JAJONI010000774.1, read on the forward strand.
AATTATGACATGTTGGGAGAGGATTGTTGCAGAGCATCTAGGCGGGATAACGATGGTTTGTGTAGAGTCGATTAACATCGCAGGTCCCTATGAAGCGAGTTAGTAGCTCCAGATTAATGGGTGACTTTTCTGACAATGCATTTCCATACCTCAATTAAGTTGCCACCTTTGACATGGTCAAGTTGGAACACAGGTGTTGCGATAATTCCAAAGCTATCAAAAAACACGCTTGTCGATTGTGAACTTTCCTCAGAGCTCAATAGTTTCAATGCTGATTGTACTCTTTTCAGTTCTGCAAAAGGCGTCATCGATTTCCTATCGATGTCACCTGTGCTTGTGCCTGTTGCTCGAACACGAATATCATCAACCAGAATATCTCTGTCTTTGAGAAGGAAGGTGAATTCTCTTTGATGAGCAACCAAGAAAGCAGTTTTAAAATCCCCATCTTGTGGCTCCAAAATCATAAGAGCTGTGTCTGTACCATAGTATCTCATGTTAAGGTAAACCTCATTCTCAATTCGAGAAGGTTGAATACCCTGCTGAATGAGTTCTTCCGCAGCTTTAACTTTTAGAGTTGCGATAGATTTTCTGATTTCGATCAAACTTGATGCGCTGTAAATCTCCGTGCTTGGAAGCTGGACTTCCGAGACGAGATCAGCCAGTGCCATACCGAACGCCGATAGAATTGATGAGTATCGATGAATGATCACTAGTTCCAGTTATGATCAATGTCTACATGCATGACAATAACGAACATACCAGTCTTGATTCTCAATATCTGAGCGATTTCAGCTGCGTGCTGGCCACCAGCTCCCCCAAAACAACTCAAATTATGAGCAGCAGTATCATGTCCCCTAGCCTCGGTGACAGCTCTAATCGCACGAGCCATAGATTCATTAGCAACTTTGATAAAGCCAAAAGCAACTTCCTCAGAAGATTTCTGCATTCCGGTCTCCTCATTGATCTGCATTGTTAGTGCCATAAACTTCTCTTTACAGACTTCATAATCAATTTGCTGATCTTCATTTGGGCCAAAAATTGCAGGGAATGCAGAAGGTAAGAGACGGCCGAGATAAAGGTTGGCATCACTTTATTTCTTAGCATCGAGGATGAAGACCGGAGTTGGGACTTACGTTATTGTGAGCGGTCCTCCCTTTCTATAGCATGCAGGTCCTGGATGAGCACCTGCTGAATCTGGTCCGGCATACATGAGACCACTTCTCCATGATAGAATGCTGCCACCTCCGGCTGCTACCGTATTAATGTCAAGCTGTGGCGATTGAATGGTGACACCAGCAGTAATCCTATAGAAGTGGTTTGTCTTAGCGATGATCATCTACTCAGCTTAGAGGAAACATGTGCTTGGATACTGACGCTTCCAAAAGATGCTCGTAAACTCCATCAAATCTTGACACATCTGTACTTGTACCTCCCTAATAAACTTATTAGAATTCAGTGCCATCAGAAATGAGGACATCCAATTACCATATCAAATCCAATAACAGGTTTCTTCTCTTCCTCCGACCACGAAGTCTGTGCAAAACCCACAACTCCTCCTGCAGGGCCGCTCAATATCGCTCTCAGTCCTGAGAACCTCTCGTACGAGACTAGACCACCATCGCTTTGCATAAACTCAACCCTTGTATCCTTCAGATCTCCCTTAAAGTTGGACATAAAACCCTCTATATATCTTTTGATATGAGGAGTTAAGTAAGCATCAGCGGTTGATGATTGGCCTCTAGAAACTAGTTTAATCATTGGCAGTAATTGAGATGAGATAGAAATGTGCTCGTAGCCAATGTCTTTGGCAATATCTGCTATAAGTAGCTCATGCTCATCGAAGGTAAAAGAGTGAGCAAGACAGATTGCCAGACTTCGATATCCTGAGTCAAATTTCTTCTGAAGATCTTCGCGAATAATAGTTTTATCTGCGGGTATTAGTGACTACCGATGAAGTGGAGGTCTGCTGTGTAATACTAACTTGGCCTCTTCAAAATACGCATAACATCACCGCTTTTTCCTAAAATCAGATCCGGGTCACTACTGAGATCGATGACTTGTTTGATAGGATTGTACGAATAGCTATTTTGTTAGCCTATTGCATAGACATGTAAACGGGGCCTCACTCTTCAATAGTCACTCGCTCATCAATTTCAACAACGTCAGAATGCAAAACATCAAGCTTTTTGATAGCAAGGTCAAACAGTGCTGGTCTGTTCTGGGTCCCGATGTTAAGTAAATCCTTAAAACCCTTTGTAATGACTAAGAAGTGCTTTTCGCCTTTCCGCTCCCTGCTTATTTTCAGCAAAGGTCCAAGTTCGGAGAACTGAGTTTAGCACTTACAGAAGTGCATTCGTAGCCACAGTCCTAGATGTAAACCTCTATTAGCTATCCAATATTTCAAATATCATATCAACAAGAACTCACGTGCCCATCCTAATAACCTCAATCATGGAAGAATCAATCTTTTCTCCACGTGAGATATTCTTTCCTGTAGCAATTTGAAGAATTCGTCGGATACCCTCTGCTGGTGCATCCGCATAGTTCGCAGGATCTGAAGATTCTCAACTCTCAAAGATCTCGTCCTATATTCGAGTGCAGAGCACTTACCGACGGACAATAGTTTAATAATTAGTGGACTTTTTAAAGGGCCGCCCTCGGCATAGCAATCTGAATCTTAGTTAACGAAGAACTGAAAAGAATGCAGACTGTTTTCAGAGGGTTACCTGTGAAAGTTCCACCACGATCGATGGCGATCTTGAGCCTGCCTTCTGATTCTTGTGATATAGATCCCATCTTGATTTCAGATGTTTGATTCTCGTCTCATCAGATTTTGTGATATAAAGATGTTTATTCTTGAAAATAGTCAAGGACAGAATATTGTGCGTCTTGAAAAGAAGACACTGTACAACATGAATTAGATGAGTGTGACGGAGTCTAGTCGATGACTTTGATCACTCCGATATTGGTCCTAGATGACATATAATCAACCTAGCTCATAAAATTTTCGATCTAACCTACAAGAAACACATCAAAAATTGCGCTTCTACCTACCTACCTACATGACATATACGGAGAAAAGCGAACTGTTGCTGTCGCTCTTCTCCGCGATCTTTGTTATCAGGTGTAAGATCCCACTTCCGCCACTTTCCCGACCAAACTGCTCTCTTTAACCAATCACTTTCTTGGTCAGGATAAATAATCTCCATGGTAGGCTTGTTAGGTGGTTCGAAGTTGTTATTCCCATAATTGAGAGTACGGACAGACTGGGCTATTTACAATCGCGCTTCTACCTTCCCTGTCTTTCATATCACTCACTATCAGCGCCTTCTGGAATATCTTGATAAGATAGTTTTTACTCGACGTGATAAGTCCTCGAGATCCGCAATTTCTAAGGCATTAGATTTTGCTAAAGTGAGAGCAAAGATAGAAGTTGGTATCCTAAAACTTTGACTTGCTGTGACCAACCCTAGCAATCTAGGTGATTATGGGCTTCGATGACAACAAAGAGCCAGAGCTGGCAGTCGACGCCAGCTCGCAGAAAGATGGAGTACTCGAAACAATAACTCCGGAATATGAATTTACACCAGCTGAAGAACGTCATCTTTTGTGGAAAATTGATCTAAGGTTCATGCCTATTATGTGCATAACGCTCATGCTCGGCGGTTTGGATAAAGTGGTGTAAGCTCTTTCACTCCCATAATGGCTACCAGAATTTATTGACTAAGCTCGACTTAGACTTTCCAACGCAGTGGTGTACGGAATGTCAAAAGACACCCATCTCCATGGCCAGCAGTACTCCTGGGTCTCCTCAATTTACGATTTTGGCTCCCTCTTCTGGATCGCGCCTGCTACATACATCATGCAGCGCTTCCCACTTGGCAAATATGTAGCGGTAAACGTGTTTCTGTGGGGAATTGCACTCACCTGTATGGCAGCATGTCAAAACTATGCTGGTCTCCTCGTTTGTCGATTCTTCCTTGGTGCATTCGAGGTTGCTAAAGTTCCAGCTTTCTCAGCCATAACAGCAATGTGGTACCGCAAGCATGAACAGCCCTTGCGAACAACAATTTGGTATAATTCTTTCAGCTCTGTGTTTAACGGTCTTGTATCGTATGGTTGTGGGCATATCGTTGGTGCTTTACAGCCGTGGAGATATATATTTGTTATAACAGGTGCCTTTACTATGGTTTGGGGAATAATGATCTTCTTCTTTCTACCTGACGCACCCGAAAACACGAGATGGCTTACACCAAAAGAGCGATTCATTGCGCTTGAGAGGGCGAAATCCAATCAGACTGGAACTGTCGACAGAGTGTTCAAGGCTTCACAAGTACTAGAAGCGCTCAGAGACCCGAATGTATATATCATGTGGCTGTTCGTCGTAATGTGTAACATCCCTAACGGTGGGATTTTGGCAGTGAGTGCTATTTCCCAATATTTACCTGACTTTGAGTCTGCTTGTCTGACCAAAAGCAGTTCAACAGCCTCATAATCAAAGGCCTAGGTTACTCGTCTTTGCAAACCACGCTGCTTGGTATGCCCTCTGGCGTAATCAGTACTGCCACGGGTTGGCTCTTCAGCATACTCATACTGGTTACTCGCAAGCGCATTCCACGGACTGTCTGGATTGCCGTTGTCTGTCTTCTTCCAATCACAGCCACAATTGCCATAATGAAGACACCAAGTGCAGAGAAACATCCTCGACTAGGGGAGCTTTACTACTTGTACACATACTTGGCGGTGTTCACGACATCGCTCAGTTTGCCTATGGCCAATACTGGAGGATATACGAAGAAACTATTTGTCTTTTCGGGGAATTGGGTGGCATACTGTGTAGGCAATGTAAGTGTCTTCAAACTGGTTCGTGAACAACATATTAATATACCTGAGCAGTTCATTGGCCCTCAAGTATTCCTGGCATCTGAAAGCCCAACTTACTCAACAGGTATTCATACAATGCTGGGTTGTTATTGCGCTTGTATCTTTCTAATTACTGTCTATGGGATAATCAATTGGAGTGAAAATAAAACGAGGGATAGGGAACTTAATGGTCGCGGATCGCAGCAACCAGTTGATGCAACAGCAGACGTAACAGATAGAAACAACCGCGCTTTCAGATACACATACTAAGACCACCAGACAATAAAAAGAGAACAAAAGAAGGAGAGAAAGAAGGCCCCTTGGATAATTGTGCTGATATTGATTCGGAGATATATGCTCAGGCTTCTAATTAATGATCTGTCTCTAGAGCAAAACATATTCTGTAGAGTAAAACTACCAATGGTTGTGATTTGGTCTGGAAACCCTTTTTAGGCGGTTAAGTATCCAAGAACTGCTGTAGGCAATCTACTAGCACTTACAGTCAGCTACTTGATCGCAGCCTTTGTCCACTAGAAATTTCCTAGTATCAGCATAGCCCACGATAAATCTCAGTCTTGGGAGAGCTCATGTGGACTGCAAGGTGCTACACAACGCCAGCACCGACTTAACTAGCTTATTACCAGTGAGACTTTGGTAAACACGGTCGTACGTAGTAAAGATGAGTAGTTGACATCGCCACGAGAGAGAAGTACGTGTGCATTCTGCATCCTCATTCCTGATGCGGGACCTCATGTAAGACTAAGGTTTAACCCTAGATCAGCAATGTGATCCTCCCATTCAAAGCACCGCTTCCCTTGACTGATCATGTGGAGTTCTTCAGTAACTTCATTAGCTTTTAGGTCTCTCATTTTCCACATATGTTCCACAACCATTCTGACAGGCGCGATATTGCCAAAGCGTTTCCTGCTTTCCATATCATCAAATCTCTTGAGCACAAACATACGATCTTCGTCTTTGCAAACGTGGCATGCTGCTATGAAGAATGGCCACAAGGAGCCAGAGCGAGATCCGTCAGGGCGAACTGGACATAGCTTCATTAGGACGATGATTTTGCTAACACACTTTTGAATCGTGTGGGCGTTTGCTGGGCTGTCAGGCAACAGATGTTGGAGAAGAATGATGGTTGCTTGGCGGAATGTTTCTGCGGTTCTTATTACGGCCGAAGAGTCACAACGACTATCGGTCTGCTGAGGGACCCTTTGCACAAGCAGTTCTAGACGCTCTCCTGTCTTTTGTTTCCATGCCGCAATGATATTTTCTGTATCTGGACTTGAAGCTCTCTTGAGCAGGCGGATTCGGGACGAGATTTCGAAAATTATAGCCATAAGCTCCTTCGAGCAACCCAAGATGCAATCAATCTCCTGGTCTAGCCTACGCACTGTGTTTAGCCAATATCTCCCTCCTTGTCTCAAGGATCTCTCTGAGTCTGAAGTGGCTATCGCGGTGTATGCTAGTATATTGTGCGATGCAAAGTACTGTCCGATGAATGAAGATATCTCATCCTTAGAACTCGAATCTGTTTGTTGGTTCATGACTTTCTTTGCACCACTGAGGTGCGTCATCCAGTCCGAACGGCACCCATCAGATATGTCGAAAAAACACAGCATCAAGATGGTTGCAAGGAGTTCGGACTTGGATGCTGTTAAGGTGTCACTCTTTAATGCCATACTCAATGCCTTGAGGGTTTTGCCTTTGTAATCGAGGGCAACAACACGGTATTGTGGGTTTCTAAACTGCATATGGTTCGCGGCCACTGCAAGAACTGCCCTCATGAGGAGTGGCGAATGGATCGACATTGGAAGTATGACATTTCTAAACCCATTATCGTCGCCGTCAAGGAGTGTACATGTTGAGCACATTCGATGAATATCTACTCTGCCATTAGCATCGCTAAACTTCATAATACAGGTAAAGACGTACAGAAATCAAGTATCAGCCTATCTGCTGATGACAGCTTGAATTGAGAATAGACAGATAGTACCGGCGGTGGAAACGAACATCGACCCTGTACCTGGTCTATGGACAGCATTAACTTCCCCGAAGGCGATTCCAATGGGCGGAGCTGATCTGTTTGTGCTTCATGCTTATAGTCCACATCCTTAGTATCTCCTTCATATCCTTGAGTATCGATATTCCATTCTACCGACTCGCGGTTGTACCGATAGATGTCAGATACTGTAGTATTCAAGAACATAAACCACATACAGTCCACCTCACGCGGCCATGACGCCCTCCCTTTACATGGCCCATTTGTTCTAGGGTTAGGCTGCACTCGTCTTTTGGACCGTCCAACCATAATTCCTTTCGAGTCAGCTTCATCTGGCCATGTCAATCTCACTGCATACGAGCATGTCCAACTGCCGGTTTGGCACTTTTGGCATCGAGGCTTGGCCTCTAGTTTATTATTAGTTGCAATGAACGCTTTGGAGGGCATACAACTAACATACCATCGCATTTAATTTTCCGGCGACGGCAGCAAATGCACCCTGAGCGTGTCCGTCCTGACTTCTTTCTCCCATTGAAGACCCTCTTCCCCAGTGTCGTCATAGCGGGCGACCCCTACATATGTACGAAGTAGAAGATGGAACTTGACGGCTTTGAGAGACGCGTTGCTGAGGTAAGTATTACAATACCTGCAACCCCACTATTGAAGTAACCCCTAAGCCCCCTAAAACTCGCAGTGACAGGGAACAAGGCCACAGAGCGCAGAGAAAAGCAGATGAAAAGCAAATTTGGCATTGGTCTTAACCTATATGGAATAACAACTAGCTAGGTGTAGATTCGCCATGCTAAGTAGGCTTCAACAGAAAGAATTCTCCAATTTCAGATGGACAATTCTCAGACAACTTATAGTCTCATCTGTACTTCTTGCCTTAGATTGGTCGACAAAAAAAACCGTGAAACAGAGAAAGACATGTCCAGATTAATGTTGGCATGAGGCTCATAGTAAATCGTGAGCGCATTCACTCACTAATGGATGGTGGTTTGATAGATATTAGGTCATCCTATCAGATTGGTGGTGTGTCCGCATCTATCTCGCCTACACCTGCCTGTCCTGTGTGCATATCCCAACCTGCGCGCGAGAACAACATCTTAAAAACGACAACATACATCTTCGAGTGGTTGCGCCATGGACATCCATATGCGGACCTCAACACGAATTACTTAAACGTAATACTCTTTGTATATCGCCCATTGTCACAGAGCCTAACTGGTAAGGACAGACCATGCCTCTTTAAGAGGATAGGTAGGTAGAAAAGGACTCTATTCTCTCGTCTCTCACTTGCCCCAACTCGTATAATTGACGAGCTGTTTCTTTGTCTCCATTGTTGTGTTACATCTCAATGTCATCCTCAGACATACTCATTGTTGGAGCAGGTTGCTTCGGCCTTTCGACAGCTCTCCACCTCAAACGACGCGGCGTTGAGAACGTCCAATTGATCGACCGACTTCCTTTTCCTTCTCGCGAATCTGCCTCGACAATCGATACATCCCGAATCATACGTGCAGACTATGTCAATCCCTTCTATGCGAAGCTTGGCCAAGAAGCACTCGAAGAATGGAAGAATAATCCCACCTTTTCGCCAGCCTTCCACGAGACGGGGTGGATTCTTGCGGCGCTTCCTGGAGACCACTTCGTCTTGGATAGCTACAATACACTAAAGGGGCTGGGGGCTAAGGATATTGTTTTCTTGGACACACAGGGCGTATGGAAGAGGTTTCCTGGGCTGAATGGAAATTTGGACGGATCTGATGTTTATTTCAATCCAGTAAGTTAAATACTCTTTGCTCGCCTAGTGCAATAAGTAATTGCAGTTTCTAGCAAGCGGGTTGGGCCAACGCTCGGCAGGCAATGCAGCTTGCAATGGCCGAGTTTGTTGGGCTCGGAGGGAGGTTCTTAGGTGGTGACACCGGAGACGTGATTTCCATTCTAGCAGACTCGTCGAATCGTATAACTGGGGTTCAAGCCAAAGATGGAAGCATACACAGAGCCACTAAGGTTATTATCTGTACTGGTGCGTCGACACCTCAAGTTGTAGACATCGGTAATCAAATACACCCCATGGGATTCTGTCTTGCACATTGGCGGCTTGATGCGGAAGAAATGGCTGTATGGAAAGATCACCCAGTAGTGGACCTGCACCACAATGGATATTTCTTCCCGCCGAATGAGGAGGGACTTATGAAACTTGGATATGGGATGAGTGGTTACCAGAGACACAAAACTATCCAGGGCAAGGAAGTCTGTGTCCCGTGGTGGAAGGAAGGTATTCCTGCCGAGGCCGAAGCAGGGATCAGAAGTATATTAAGAAAAGTTGCCCCATCCATCGCAGATAAGCACTTTTTTGATATGAGAGTTTGCTGGTAAGCTGCTTGTGCTTGTGTTTTGTGATAGCGCTAACAAAGTTCAGGGATGGCATGACTGCAGATGCTCACTGGTTGATCACTGAACATCCAACAACGAAGGGTCTTTTCATAGCTGCAGGAGGATCAGGACACGGGTTCAAGTTTCTTCCCATCATTGGCAATTATATTGCGAACCTTATACAGGGAAAGCTTGACGTAGAATTTAAGTCGAAATGGCAATGGAGGAAAGGGACAGACAACCCTCATATTGTAATTCAAGGCAGGCCAATCGGGAACTTAGATTCCTTCCCAGAAGCTTCAAAATCGAAGATCTGATTCGACAGCAGCCTAAGTCGTATTGCGAATACTCGTGGCACACGTAAGCTTAGCTTGCTAATCCTAAATAGATGATTAGCAAACATAATTCGTATGCTCCTCTTCATTACTACTCATCTTGACATATCTTGGTCAGTTCGGTGGTTAGATATTTCAACTTGGTGATTGGAAAGCGTGCTTGAGAAAGAGAAATCTAGTCCTCGGCGGGCTTTATTATTCAGTTGGCGAAATAAATGTATTGCAAAATTAGGTAAAAACACTAAGGTAATCTCATCAATTAAGACGATGTTCATAACTTTTCCGTTGCCACTCCCAGTGCCTTCTTCGCCCCAGTTCTCAATTCCCTCACAATTTCACCAGCTTCTTGAACCTCGTTTACAAGCCCAATTCCTGAGCCTGCCCATACCGCACCACGAGTGTCACCACCAAATCCTTTATGGTCCTCTTTCGCAGCCTCAGCATACCTCTTCCTGATCTCATCAATCCCTACCCCATTTGAAAAGTCGATGTAGCTTGCAGTACCAACAGCCCTTCCATCATATCCTTCCGGCCAAATACTCTCACCCTTCAGCTGATCGAATATCCTCCCACGTACAGTTGAGCGACCTCCATCCTTCGCCGCAAGCACAACATCACGATATTCCTCAGCAGGCAATTCAATCTCCTTACTAACCAAGAATCTCGTTCCCAAAACTACACCCTCAGCACCAAGTGCAACGGCCGCTGCTACACCTCTCCCATCACTAATCCCTCCAGCCGCAAAGACAGAGATATCCTGAAACCCCTTTGCATCCAACGCATCGCGTGTCTCTGGTACCAAACTAATAATCCCTGCACCAGGGTAAGGTCCATGACCACCAGCATCACTACCTTGCATAACAAGTACATCAGGTTTACACATCTCCGCCACCTGAACAGCAACATCTACACTAGCAACTTGAATCCAAATCTTCGAATCGGGTGATACTTTCCTCATCTCCTGGCTCCAAATCTTGAAATCTTCAGTCTTCACTGGACATGCGAACCATATCACAGCTGGTTTATATCGAGATATTACGGATACTGCCTCTTCGAGCTTGACAGCGAAGAGAAGAAATCCTACACCGATTGGAAGGGTAGTTTCACTATCTTGGTTTTCAGTCTTGCTGCCTTGAAGATTTCGATTTATGAGAAGGGAGGTGACGTTTTCTAGCTGGGTTGATAATCTTTCCATGTCGTTTACTGCGCCGATGAAGCCGAGGCCTCCTGCTGTGCTTACTGCGGTTGCGAGGGCAGCTATTGAGAATCGAGATCAGCAAATGTTTTTTTTTTCATCTTACAATGTCATTTGCCATTTTGCGATGACCCAAGGATACAGGAGGATGTTTGACTAGAATTCAGTCGTGAGTGAGTAAATAGAGAAAATCCAAATACGAACCACCTGCAAATCCTCCCATAGGCGCATTAGCGATTAGAGGATTCGAGATCCACGGATAATGTTTCTGGAGTGTTGATCCTCCCATTTTCAATATCTTTGGTTCAGATATGTGAGGCTTGTTCTTTCTCCGTGTGTATGGGGTTTTAGGGGAGTGTTAAAGAGGAGAAGGAAGGTCGGTAAGGTAGGTAGGTGATGGGATTTGTTATTTTCTTGTATAATGGCGGTTATTAATTATGAATGAATGAATGAAGTTTATTACGCCCGGCTAAGCCTAAAAGGGCACTAGTCTAGATTACATGGTTCTCTTCCTTTGCTTATGTCATAGTCTC
>JAJONI010000775.1:2015-18301 GCA_022190145.1 Pezicula rhizophila
TAATAAATAGGTTATAGACTTATTTCGAAGCATAAAGGAATATTATAAGGCTATAGAAGTAGAAAACCGAAATATTTACAATACTTTCGCCTGCTTTGTTTCGCCAATAAAAGTAGAGCAGCGTTGAGTTACTATTGGCCAAAGACCCCTGTAAAGCTCTGACAGGAGCCTGCAACCACTGTAGTTGAGAAGAACGGAAAGCACAGATACCCGGCCGGATGAATGACTTCATAGTAATGTCCGTCAACTTGTTTATAAACGCCTCTTGCACGCCTGTATGTATCATTTATCTTCCATTAACAATATCATCCACCATGGAGACCCTCCTACAATCTATCTGTCCATCTAAGGGCGTCTCTCTTGCTCTATTCATCCAAATCCTAGTAGCTTGGTTTGTTATTTGGGGAGTTTACACATACACGTCTAAAGAGCGCCCTGTGCCCGGGTTCCTGCTCATATCTCCAGAGAATACGAAACAGTCGCTTGCTGCTGGGTGGCTGGCAGAAGGGCTTCAGATGATAGTCAGAGGCCTTAAGTCGACACCGGGTCTTTTCCAAGTTATGACTGGCACTGGACCGATTATAGTTATGCCAAACCGTTTCGCCGAAGAGACACGCAACAACGAACACCTTAGCTTTAACAAATTCTTTGAGAAGGACTTCTTCGTGAACTATCCTGGCTTCGAGGCTTACAAGACCGGATACCAGGATGGAACGTTCATTCAGGAAGTCGTAAGGAGCAAGCTCACTCAATCTCTGGGCCTTGTCACGAAAGATCTCGTAGATGAGATGACCTTGAGCGCTCACGACGTCTTCGGCGACGATCCTAACTTCCACAAAATCACCCTTAAACATCTCGTCTCTCATATGGTTTCGAGACTGTCTTCACGTGTTTTCCTCGGTAAAGATCTGGCTCACAACAAGCGGTGGCTAGAGATTGCCGTTAACTACACGCATGATTCGTACGCCGCCGCCGGCGAACTTCGTCAGTATCCGAGCTTCTTGCGTCCATTCATACATTGGTTCCTGCCTAAGTGCCGTCGTCTCCGTACCGAAGTGAAAGATGCTACTACCTTAATTACACCCGAAGTTGAGAAACGCAAAGACCGTGTACGACAGGCTCTCGCAGCTGGCACAAAACCACCCAAAACGTCCGACACAATTGGTTGGATGTATGAAGTTTCGCGCGGTCGAGATGTGAGTTATGTCAACGGCCAGCTGTTTCTTAGCTTCGCTGCTATTCACACCACTACTGAAACTATCACCGGATGCCTCTTGGATATTTGTGCTTACCCTGAAGTTGTCCAACCTCTACGTGAAGAGATAATCCAAGTTCTTAGTGAACATGGATGGGCGAAGACATCACTTTATAAACTTAAGCTAATGGATAGTTTTATGAAAGAAAGCAAGAGGCTTAATTATATGGGGCTTAGTAAGTTTTTGAGAACATCTAACACAAGTCACAATATTATTTTTTCGTTATGTACTAACATTTCTCTAGCGTCTATGCACCGCCATGTTGACCACGAGGTCCAGTTGTCTGATGGAACCATTCTTCCTAAAGGCTCTAGAGTTCTAGTTACTGCGGAGACAGTTATGGACCCTAAGATATTTCCAGACCCTGAAAAATTTGACATGTATCGCTTCTACAATCTCAGATCTCAATCTGGTCAAGAGAACAACTGGCAATACGTAACAACGTCTCCTCAATATTTGCTATTCGGTCACGGTCAGCATGCATGTCCCGGGCGATTCTTCGCTAGCAATGAAATGAAGATTGCGCTTTGCCACCTTTTGCTCAAATATGATTGGAAGTTATGCGATAGTCAGAAGACTCGGCCGGAAGATTTGCGTGTGGAGGCCGGTCTCTTGGCCAGCCCGCTGGCAAAGGTTATGATCAGACGTAGGAAGGAGGAAATCGACCTCGACGAAGTAATGGAGTGAGATTCCCTCTCAGGGACACTAAGTTTGTCAAAAAAAAACGGTTTTATTATCACTCTTTAGTGGCGCATCTTGTTAGGAGGGCTTATCAATTTTTTCGATGTATTTGCAGTTACTGTATTTAAGTTTACCAATCCTACAACTTCTTAGCATCCTAAAGTGTCATTGCCAAATACGTGATGATAGGCTTTATGCTATATAAGTGCTGCTAACGGAATAATTGCCGGGTTATCAATTCTAGGCGACTATTAGCACCTGAAATAACAAAAGTGGCAGTTTGGCGTAGAGAGGAAGTTCTAGTTCGTCTTATGTAGTAGAAAGTATGCTAAATAGGACTAGGAGAAGGCTTTGTCTTTCATAGCAGACCCAAGACGCATTAAAGTAGACTTCTCGACTTAATACACTTTGCAACGATCGGCGCTAACTCTATTTTAGGGCCAAGTCGAGAGAGGACTGTGCAAACTCGCAGATACCTACAAGAACCGATTTAAGGTTTGGTGTGCGTGGCCAAGTAGCATTCTCCCCGCAAACGCCGGCTTCTTGAGTAAGTTGCCAGGCAAGACGTACGATGCCATTACGCTAGATCACCTAGCAAGAGCAATTGCCCACATTGCGTTAGATGGCTACCCGGAACGAATTATAGAGAAGGACAGCCTAGCACAGATTGGTTAATTGTAGCTTCAGTCACTTAATCTTTTTTACCCCCTAAATGATATCACGACCTGTAATATCGCAGAATGATATTCTAGAATTCCATAGTTAATGCCTGGTCGCTAACAAGTTCAATCAAAGCGGTACCAAGAATGGTCAGCGTAAGAGGAGGATTTCTCAGAGAAATTCAAGGGGTCTGTCCCACAGGTTGCTGTCGCAATGTATGCGAAGGCAAGGCGAGCGTCAAGTTAGATGGTTCGGTGGTGGACGGGGCGAGTGAGATGGTGTGAGTATGGGTTCGACTGTAGACATAGCAAAGCTCGGTTAATTAGCCGAGGTGCTCGCAGCTGCAGTATTACAAATTTCTGTCGCTTGAAGATCCTCCATCCAAGTCTTACTAAAGAAGTAATGAAGTGAATAATCAAATACAGCCAAGAAGTCGTTAGAGAGAAGGGGGAGTCAGCATCTTTGTGGTATAAGTTGATGTTGCAAAAGATCAAGCTTGCATAAAGAATACCGGGGGTCAAACAGCAAGTAGATTTTCTAATACTACTACGCGAACTCGATCTCGTAAACGGACTAACTTTGACGCTATGTCTTCTAACGCGCCATTGGCAGCTCAGCTCTATTGACGTGTTTATAGAACTGGATAACATATCGACCCATCCCACATGCTTTTGTTGGAGTTCCGAGAACTGATCCGATACCTGTGCTCGCTCCATGACCCAGCTAGGAGCAATATCAATCCCCTATACAAGAGGAAACTTGGTTTCCACAACGTCGTCCAACATAACCATCGGAGTCCTCATCAGATCCATGAATTGTTCATTATCAGCTCGAATCTGCTTGGCAATATCCTCTCGTGCCAGGAATTGAAAGAATGCGTTCAACGTAGCCTGGTCTTCAAAGGTGAACTCGGTGAGACAATCGTAGTCAAAATCCTCCTGGGTTCCATTCAAAATGGCGGCAGGATACTTCAAGAGTCCGGGTTGAGTGTCACCACCCGACTGGCCCTCAGTACGCCGAGTATAATGGCGCTTGTGCGAGAATGTGAATTGCGTTCCGCCCAAAGTTTTGACTAATGGGATATGAATGTTTTCGTAATGATTCTTGAACTCCGTAGGAGTCATGCCCGGTTTTCGGTAGACAAGCATGAGGACTCTGCACAGCATTTTGTTTATTTGTTGGTTTGGGTAGGTTTGTTTGTCGACTCAAGTAGGGAGAGAACTGAATATTGACATATAGAGAACGGCAGGGTTAAAAGCTGCCTAGGTGTCTGATAATGAGACTTTGAATGATCAGGCAACATGCTAACTCTCTTCCTGAGTTCGGCTGCGGCATTTCATTCGTTCCGGGATAGGTACAAAGTAATAAGAGATTCCTGGGATACATCACCGGGTCGCCAAGATATCTGGGAAGGCCGGGGTAGACTGAGGTATGTATGAGCTGCTTTTGAGCGGGGAATAGCTCGGTAAGGATCACTTCATCCGATCTACGATATTAGGAAAGTCAGCAGTTGTATTGAGTCATATCACTCCCCCGCTCGACCGAAGAGCACTTTAACCACAACCTTTCACTTCAACTTTAGAGAAGTTCTCTGATACCGGAGACTTTAGACTAGTGTGTTATCCGCCCTTTTCACGGGCATATGGAAGCAGTTGTCTGAGCGCATCAACCCCACTTCCATTCCTAGGATCAAAAGAAGCTTCTTGATAGCGGTTGAATACTATGTCGAGCGTTGACACATTGACAAGGTTTAGTAGTGCATCCTTAGATAGTGGAGAGGTACCCCTGGGAGAGCAAGATGATGGACGACCACCGTTGGAGGGGCGATGGTTCCTCTGAATTCCGGCATCCGTCCTGCATACAAATTGGTTCTTACAACTGGTTCTGTGGCAACTGCCCAGAAAAACCAAGTCAAGGCTTCAAGTCAAGGCGCACTGACTGCTCGACTATCTTTTTGAAAATCTGAACCAAAACATTGCAGTAGAGATTCTTCTACTTGATTTGAAGATGTTGACTGATCTAACCAAGCCATTCGCTGGCAAAGTAATTGCAATCACTGGTTCCGCCAGAGGTATCGCTCGAGGTACAGCTCTTTACCTAGCGGAGCGTGGCGCATCGCTTTCGTTGGCCGATGTGCAGACCGAAGGACTCCAGAGCCTCGGCGACGAGCTCAGGAAGGAATATCCAGACGTGAAATACCTGACTGAAACCCTGGATGTGGGCGATTCCTCGGCAGTCGATAGCTGGATCCAGAGAACTGTTCGCCACTTTGGTCGGCTGGATGGTGCCGCCAATCTTGCCGGCGTTCTCCATAATACGACTTTCAACTTCGTCGATATCAAGAACGAGGACTGGGACAAGCTTGTCCGAATTAACCTAACGGGGGTGATGTACTGCTTGCGTGCTCAGCTGAAATCGATGAACCCCGGAGGCAGTATCGTAAATGCGTCTAGCACTGCTGGCCTCATGGGTTCACAAGGCGTGGTTGCCTATGCCGCAACGAAAGCCGCTGTCATTTCTCTCTCAAAGTCGGCTGCGAGGGAGTTTGGTGCGAAGGAAATTCGAGTAAATGCGATTTGCCCGTGAGTACTAAGTGATAGATCCCACTTCCCGTCGAAATCTTCTGACAAGATAAATTCCTGGTAATAGGAGTGGTGTTGATACACCAATGGTACGGCAACTTTCTCAGGCTGGAATGTCAGATGAAGATATCATCAGTAGAAATGCTATTAAACGGTTTGCGTCTACGGATGAGGCTGCCGCATTGATTGCGTTTCTTCTTGGAGACGACTCGAAATACATTACCGGAGAGAGTATTCGCATTGATGGAGGTTTCCTTTGCTAAGGATACAGTTGAAGGGACGTGTAAGGAAATAAACGACAATAGTCCAAATATGTTGAGTTCTGTCTACTAGGTGTGCTATATCAGACTTGGTAGTCCACAGATCAGTATTCCACGTTGCACAGATTATTATGTTGATCTTAATGCCTATTAACGAGTACTTTTCTTTTCTTGCTGAAAGATTAGACAGGATCAACCTCACAGGCTAGCCTCGTCAACCCAGACAGCACTGATTAGAACCAAACTTCTATGAGCACCTGAACATGGAGAGTTTAAGCCTATAATTACGGAGAGCTGAGTCTCTGATATTTTGTAAGCAAGTTGATTGTATGATGTGTACAGTAGTGATTAAGTAGTCTGCAAGATCGCAATATCCCGATCTTTCTACAATCCAAAGCTCCAAGTTACTTGATTTATCGAAGTCGGAACATATTTTTGCAGTCCGCTTAGGGTCCGATAAATGGGCTCTTCTATTGCTCAGCGAGGACTTCCCGAATAGCGCGAACAATCGGAGCAAACACTGGCTCAGGGTCTATGATCACTCCCGCGTCCATATTATTATGGCAAATAGCGACAGCGATCCGGTCGCGAATATCTGCCCAAGCCACGGAGCCGCCAGCGCCCGGGCTATAGATGATATCGCGATGGGTCCCCACTAGCGGGCTCGAGACATTAGGCTCGCCACCGAGCCAAAATCCAGCAGCGCCGAACCAGACGGGTGTGGACGTCAGGACCTGATCAGGGTCGTGAGCTCCCTCTCTCGGACGGGTCAGGCTGTTGACATGTTTGCGAGACAACAGACGAACACCGTCGAGCTCGCCTCCTTCAGCAACGAGGGCGAAGATCCGGGCCATGGCAGGAGCGCTGGAAATAGAGCCAGCGCCAGGATCTACAGCTTGGTGGACAACGCGAAGGTTATGTACATCGGAGCCAGGGAAAACAGCAGTCGGACTAACATCATGATCATCCTTCATAAAAGGCAAGTTACCCCCATACAACGTGGCCACGCGTGGTAGGTCGGCACCAGGGACGCCTATAAAGAAGTCGGTGATCTTTAGCGGCGCACAAATCTCCTCCTTAACGAAGACATCGAAAGGGCGGTGGGCAGGATCTGTTCGATGGACAACCTCGCCGAGGATCCAGCCCCAAACAAGCACATGGTAGGCGTTAAATTGCCCTGGGTTAAACACTGGAGTAAAGTTCGCGATCTGATGGACCATCCAGTCCCAGTTGGCCATCAGCTCTGGAGTGACGCCCGCAGGCATCTGGGGAATACCAGCGCGATGAGAGAGTGCCTGCTCGATAGTGATGCTAGCCTTGCCATTAACGCTGAATTCGGGCCAATATCGTGCGATGGGCTCGTTGAGGCTAAGAAGACCACGATCCGCCTGCAGGTGAACGGCTAGCGCAGTAACACCCTTAGTGACGGAAAAGACAGGAAAGATTGTGCGTTCGTCCACAGGCCGTCTGCTCTTGACGTCGGCGAGACCTGCAAAAGCATCGACAATGAGCTCCCCCCGGTAGTAAGCTGCGACAGCGATGCCGGTTTCGCCGCGACTAAGAACCTCTTGGAGTGCCGCTGTAATGCGAGGGTCATTTTTCAGATTTTTGGGCGCCATGTTGTGAGCAGTTGAGAGTGATAGAAACGAAATCAAGGGCAGATGCTGAGTATCCGAATGTACTCTAAGCTATGATATACGATTATTACGATAATGCCCTAAAGGTAACGGGTAGGCTGGGTAACGAGTAGGTTGGGCAATCAGATGACACTTTTGACCTCCACAACCTCTATCTCTATAGCCAGGAATTCCCCACTTGAACTGAAGGAGGGGCTTCCATTCAACCGAGCCACACTCAGACCTACTGCTCGATATCTGGGGGAAAAGGCAAAGCTTTCAAACATCAAAGTGCACAATGGATAGTATCTATTCCGATTCCGGCCAGTCAAGTTGCCGGATCCGAATACCTTTACTAGGCTTCGTATTAGTCTGAAGGCGCTTTATGGTCCTAGGATCAAATACTCGACGCAGCAAATCTGGGACATGCCATGTATACTTGCTAAGGCGGCAAATTTGATGGCAAGGGATCGTAGTAATCCGTCGATCTCGAAGAGGAGAACAAGCCATGCGCCGAAATCTACAACATAAAAAAAATGAAAACCTCCCAGCAGCAATTTGTGAAGCTACACCTCCAAAAAAAAACAACTGTCTCGTTCAATTTTTTACCTCAGAAAATGTCGCGACTTCAACCTCCCAGCTCGAATGACATTCGTGCCCAGGTTCATGGAAAGGTGGCTATTGTCACTGGTGGAGGGCAGGGCATTGGAGAGGCTACTGCCAGATATCTAGCCGCTCACGGCGCGAAGGCCGTCATTGCTGATATCAACGAGACCACCGGAAGAAAAGTTGCCAGAGATCTTGGTGACAGCGGAACATTCATCAAATGCGATGTCACACTCTGGTCCGACAACGTCGAACTGTTTCGCCGCACCTTTGAAAAGTTCGGTCGGATCGACATTGTTGTCTGCAACGCTGTCGAAGACCCAGAGGTGGTTTTTGCAAACCCGCCGGACAGTGAGATTGTGCTTACCGCTGCTTCTCAAGTACGTTACAACTATCTGGCGGATGAGAAAGAGGGTGCTGCCGAGGACAGCCCCCTGCGAGCGCCCCCTACCAAGATCTTCGACGTCAACTTGACAGGCGTCATGTACGGCATTAAGCTTGCCATTCATTATATGCGCAAGTTCGGCCGAGGAGGACGTATTGCCGTTCTGGGTTCTTCGACGTCATATATGGCCATTCCCATTGAGCCACTTTACGTCGCTACAAAACATGCGATCCTTGGACTCATTCGGTCAACGGCACAGAGGCCAGAATGCACGAAGCATAATATTGCAATTGCTCTGGTAGCACCTTTTGCGGTGTATACGCCTTTGACGGAAAATATTCTGGACATGAATTGGCTTGTCCAAAAAGACAATCCGGCGAGCTCGTCGGAGGATGTTGCAAAGGCTATTGCCATGATAGCGACATTTCCACTTGAAAAGGTACATGGAAAAGGCATCTGTGTCCGCGGCCAGACTTACACCGAGCTGGAGGATTCGGTCAACCAGCTTCTTGTTGCTACCATGCTTTGATTAATACACACGTACTTTAGCGCAGGATCAAGCCCATTATATCTCGCCCATATTAATTCCACACTATAAAATAAGATGAGAAGTTCCTAGTAGATCAATATAGAAAACTTGTGATATGTACTGAATGTCCCTCGATGTCGAAGCCCACATTACGAAGTGTTATAAGTGCGATGCTCAAGATCGACTCGGAGTAATCTACAAGGATGGTTTGATAACTACACCTTGTCGAGCCATTTGTAAGCCATGCCTTCGGAACCAATAAGGACGAGAACACTAGGAGCGTCCTAAGCCATTTGGTCTTCTGACATGGACTAATCTGATCAGATGGGAGGAGAATGTATTTGTAAAAGATTTATGATACTTGAAGATAAATAAATGGAATTATTTAAAGGACAACGAAGTTGGTGCCGGGATAATAAGGCACAGGTCGCCTAGGTACTGTACTGTAAGCGAGCTACGGGAGTCCGGGATACTACGGAGGGTATATATACCGTAGCATCCCCTTTGTATCTCGTAGCATCAATCATCTTTACAATACAATTATTATCCTACAACAGTATACTGTTATCTGCTTGTACGAGTGACCCTAGTGGTCCCAACAGTTGGAGTACCTGAAAACGTAGAATTTTAAGTGGTGGAAGCCGGAAAGTCGCGTAATTTTACCTGGCTATTATCCGGAGTGCCTATGATATTCTTTGACAGTGTTTATAATAATGAGATTCTTATATTTTGTCATGAAATAGCGTTATGATACTCCAGTCAAAGTACCCTAGAACATGTTGCACTGGACAACATTTTCTCACTGAACTCAACGAAAAAAAGGCGTAAGGCAATGATAACATAGCTGTTGGAATATTGGTATCAGACATTGATTCACTGAATATGGTGGTAGGGCGCGCTGGGCCTATTAGAGCCCACGCTGCTGGGAAGCACGCTGGGCCAATCAGAGGCCGCGCTGCTTAGCCTAATTGGGAATAGCCCAATTCAGGAACATGTATAAGTAGACTACTACTTTTAGTAGTTAGGAAGAAGAAGAAAAACTGAATCAACATCAACAATAGGCATACTAAGTGAGATCACTGGTCTGCTTCGTTGATAGATTCGGGCCCATTATTCGGTCTTTGTAGTCGACCGACAATAGCTACTACGGAAAAAAATATTAAATGCTGTTATGGCCTAAGCATAGGCATAAATGTTCTTCAAACAAAAATTACTGGGGTGGCTTGTCAGACAGTTATTGAACAAAACTTGAACTCACTCATTGGTACACGAAGAAAATATAAGACATTCCTAAGAGACTGCGCTGCTGGAAAGAAGTGCGATACAATGTAATCATCTAAAGCTACTTGTCTGGCAAAAAAAAAGGGACAAAAAAGGGAGGAAAACGTCATAAACGAAAAGGGAAGAAGATAATGATCATAGATGCCGATGCTACTTGAGCTATCTAGGGTTTTAGTCTGAGCAGTTGTAGATGAACGCAGATCCGCTTCCACAAGAGCTTCATAGGTGGAGGGTGATATGCTTCATCCTTAATCGGAACGGTTGACTTGCTGTTCCGGAGTGATCCTTCCCAGGCGTTCCGGGTTCTTCTAGAGCCGAAACCTGAAATCTCCGACTGTTCGGACTTTTGCACTTCTCTGTTGATTATAAGTCAACATGGCGTGGGGCTAATTTCTGAGCATTTTGCGTTCATAATCCCCGGATACATCCCTGGCTCCACGACAAGAGAGATCTGTCAAGGCTTTCGTTGAGATGATGATGGCACTAAAGAAAATTCTTCTTGTCGGAGCAACTGGGGAGACTGGTACTTCGATCTTAAACGGATTGTTAGAGGCGGAGAAATTTGTAAGTCAAATCTCATGTCGCCAATGTCAAAACTACAACAGCATCGCTCTCAAGCCCGTTTCCTAACTCCAGCAAACTAAACCTAGGCGGCAGGAAGTGTCAGTCTTCGTGCGCCAATCATCGCTAGATAAGCCAGCTGTTAAGGCTCTGCGCAAACGCAATGTCGATGTTCGAATCTGTGATATCAGCTCTGATACCCTCGAGGCTATCGTGCTGCTGCTATCTGACATCCACACCGTCATCAGCGCCGTTCCCGCTGATAAACTGCTCATGCAAACACGCTTGGCCAACGCTGCAAAGGTGGCCGGCGTGAAACGCTTCTTACCATGTGCGTTCGCCACCATCGCACCCCCGGGTGGTATCATGCACTTGAGAGATCTGAAAGAAATGGTCTACTGTCATATCTGGAAACTCGGCCTCCCCTACACCATTGTTGACGTGGGATTTTGGCAGGACATCTCGTTTCCGCGTCTACCATCTGGCCGCGTCGATTATGCATTCTTCGACTGCGGACCCTCCGCTTCCTTTGGCGATCTTGACATGCCCACTACAGTTGTCCATCAGGTTGATGTTGGACGTTACGTGGCGCTTATCATTGAGGATGACCGGACGCTGAACCAGAAGGTCTTTGCCTACGGAGACGTTATCACTCGGAGAGGGACAGCCGAACTGTTGGAAAAACTAACTGGAGAGAAGATTGAGTCAAATCAGGTAAGTTCCAACCTTCCTTACAGAATATGATTTTCTCTCCATTTCCCTGGTCATGCCCAAAGGTTGAGGTTGAATGCGCTACAAGGTGTCGTCAGCACAAGCCGAGTCCATGCTCGCTGAGGTGAAGGCCGCATACGAAAATAATCCAACCGATCCTGTGGCTCTTCGGGACCTGTATTTCACGCAGTATTCTTATAGCAAGTGGGTGCGTGGCGATAACACCCCCGAGTACGCCAAATATCTGGGATATCTGGACGGGCGGGAACTGTATCCGGATTTCAGGCCCTTCTCGTTCGAGGACTTTTGCTGCAGCTTGTTAAAGGGTGATGAAAGGATGGTCTATTCAGAGAGATCGTTTGCTTGAGGCTGAAGCTTAGGCCCTAAGTGCCTATCAGCAAAAGATTCGCACGATCTACCTGCAACTGCAGTTGGAAAATTCAAACAGATAAAACATAGGTTGTCAAAACAAATGTGTTTTCGGATTTGATTCTGCTATACCATGAAATTATTCTGCCATCCTTTTTATCTCTGCTACCAATTACCCAGCTTAGCGCTTATAATGCTTCCTAAGTTCCACGGTGCTTCCATGGCCATATGAGATCGATTTGAATCTTGTGCGATGCCATATTCGCCATATTCGCCCAACTGGTCTCTTTTCATTTTTCATTTATCCGTGGCACTTCTCATTCATCTTTCTTGATTAAAATCTGCCGTATTACTAGGAATTATCGCAGAACTTTATAAGGAGTACATTGGTCTTCAAATTCTAATCGATATGTCGCTTTGCTTTGCCTTGCCGTTGTGCAGCTTCTCCCCCGCATCCGAACATCGTTTCATGGGAATTCCTCAAATCCACCCCTCAATACCCATATAATGTACCGTGAAAGAGGCTGGCCAAAGCGGCTCTATTACTATTTAAGAAGGTGCGAAGTCAAAACTTTAGCGCTTGACGAATACCTTCCTGCAATCCTTAGTTCATGCAAGACAACGCTTTGGTTCACGCGCCTCATTTAGTCCGTAATCGGTTCGAGAATAACGCTGTCGAGAAAACGAATTGGCTGACGTATTTGCCAGGCCTTAATCCTATTGAACTCCACGGAAACTACTTAAGGCGAGTTTATTGAGCTTCACCCGGAACTAGAGGTAATCGTCGGCAATAAGTCTATCCCGCTCCAACGCGACGTAGAGAGGTTCCGGAACGGATAGACTTATTGCCGACGATTAATGAAGGACAACGACAAAGGAAGGCCGATGTTTCAATCTACTATGATCTTTTTTTTCAGGACTACTCAACTACCCGTGGTCCCCTACACTTGAATGCAAATAATCCCAAGGGAGGGCCAGCCTCTTCTGTCGGGCGAATGGAAGCGGCAGCATGAACTCCCGTTAACCCCGAACTGGCCAGACGTTCTGCCTAGGCACTGTCTGAGATCTTCCGCTGGATTCAATGTCAAACCATCATTATGCAATGTGTAATGAACTCATTATGATGGGAAGATATAGCTAGTTAGACTATCAGCCAATTATAATCGAATGGCGTAGACAAAAAGAGCTGTGGCTTTTCTAAGTGTAAAGCTGGCGGAATGGCGACTGGTTGATCTCAAATTAGTTTTCAGCGGGCTTGCCAGTATAAAATATTCCTCTAGCGGCTACATTCTCCTAACACCGAAATCTGCAATGTAAGTAATTGTATTATTCAACTGCGCTCCATATTTCAGACATTTCCCGGAAGCGGATGTTTCGAGAAGTCCTAGAGAGTACATCTATGCTCCTCACTTGTAGTATGGTCTTTGAGGACGGACTTGTCAGGGCCAGGGGCGGTGCAAGCGGTCTAGGCGGTCTTATTTGGGCATGTACGATGGGTACCGGATGGCATTATTTACTCTCCACTGAACCCGTGGTCTCCCATTGAGAACAAGATGTCAGCCGCCTAGCATTATAACCTTCTTTCTTTACAGTAATAGAGAGCTATAACATTGAAATAGATAATTGTACCTAGTAAAAGAATGTTACAGATATAAAACTTTCAGTTTGCTGCCTAGTTTCAATGTTCTCCAACAAGGTAAGCTCCCTGCCCCCTAAAATACGATCTCACGCCGGCACTGAGTCAATGTCAATTTCCTCCCTCCTCCACCTGATCAAGACCTTTGCTACTGGTTTAGCTAAGCGACCTTGATCCATTTCTATTGGCTGAATATCTTCGCCGTCGATTAGCTTCCAGTCATACTTGAGTAAGGAGTAGCAAAGCGCAATCTTCATTTCATTGCTGGCGAAGAATCGTCCCGGACATGCATGCTGACCATGACCAAACAGCATATGTAAAGGCGAGGTTGTCACAAATTGCCAGCTGTTTTCTTGGCCAGGTTGGTTGAGATCTAAGGTTGTAAAATCGATACAGGTCAAAATTTTCAGGTTCTAGATAAACCTTAGGATCCATAAATAGGTCTGTGTCAGAGACAAGACTTTTGAGGACAACTTTACGAAAGTTAGGGTCTTCGCCAAGGAGATCGTGGGCGGTTAAGGTCATCTCTTCAACAAGATCTTTCGTAACGAGGCCAAGAGATTGAGTAAGCTTAGTCCGTACAACCTCCTGGATAAATAAACGTCCCGTCATGATATCCAGTCTGGTAAGCTTCAAAGCCAGGATATTTGTCACACTAGTATCAGGGCAATTTCAGGGGGGCCCTCTTTCATCCGCTGTTACGACCTTACGGTGCAAAGAGTCTGGTGGGTTCGTGTGCTGGCTCTAGAATGAAGAATCTCTGCGTCATTTACAGGGGTACGCCGGACTTCGTTTCCACGGTTTCCACGGTTTCCGCGGTTTCCACGATCTGCAATGCGAACTCCACCCTTTACTCCACTACCCCACTACCCCACAAATTCCGACTTTTCATAATTAAGGTTTCTTTATAATTTGAGTTTGATCGACAGAGTTGAGTCGAAGTTAGTTTAACGCTTTTCGCGAAGGTTTCGGATCTTCCTTGCATACGGACCCGCAAATTGTCCTTCCGGTCTATAACACCAGCTACGGATATATATATAGTCTTATGCATTAAGTCAGTCGACACTCCCGTATAGCTGGTGATATTACCTTGTTAAACAGTTTCACGGACATAAGGAAATCCCCTGAGCAATATTATCGTAAACCCGTTTCCCTCCCCTCCCCGGGGCTAAGGAAGCTCTTCATGTGTATTGATTGCCATGTCAGAGCAGCACCCGTGGCGATTTGTGCATATTGCATATTTGGATGCAGATAGAGTTCCTGGATGAGCAAGACTGGGAGAACCACTGAGTCGGCTCACATCAGAAAGTAGAACAACGTCTTCCGCACCCGTCCTCAAGGCCTGCCTACAATCTTTTCGCCCGTGACTTGTAGATGACTTGTAGTCTTTATATTACTCAAAGCCAAGGCGACGCGCTCTACTCGACACTCTTAAAAATCCGAACCACAGCCTCGTAGGACGGCAACCATCCTATATAGCACGCTTCCGCTTCTTCAGCTCTCTTGAATTAGCTCTCTCCTTCGAAAAGTTCGTACTCGCCTTATATCATTGCTTAACCACTCCTACTGGCCAGTCAAATGAAATGGCTCAGGAGGCTTCAAAAGTTCTTGTGGTGATCGGGCCTGGTGGCATTGGCCTGCAGGTTGCCCGACAGCTGGGACACGGGCACCATATTCTTCTTGCAGATTGCTCAGATACGATATTGAGCACATCACTCAGAACACTTCGCAACGAGGGCTTCAATGTGGAGGGTTTTGCGCTAGATGTCACTGATTACGATGCAGTCTGCAAGCTAGCCAATAAATCTGGCAGCTTGGGCCAACTTTCAGCCGTTGTTCATGCTGCTGGGGTCTCTCCAGCCACTGCATCCGCCAAACAGGTGTTCGACATCGATCTTGTGGGTACAGCTCACGTGATAGATGCCTTTCTTCCTGTTGTATCTGCTGGGTCATCTTTGATCTGTATTGCTAGCATGGCTGGCCATATGTGCAAGTTGTCGCCGGCCCTGGAGAAGCATCTTGCAACAGCACCGACTAATCAACTTCTCAACCACGACGAACTCAATGTTGAAAGAGGACAGTCATACTTAGTTGCCAAGCGTGGTAACATCCTTCGAGTGCAGTTCGCAGCACAGGCTTATGGAGCCAAGGGGGCAAGGATCAATAGCATTAGCCCAGGAATTACTGACACCAGGATGACGAAAGCGGAGTTCTCGGATTCAGGAAATGTTCAGATGAAAGGTATGATTGAGGCGTCGGCTACGAGGAGGTTGGCGAGTCCAGAGGAGATCGCGAATGTTATTACTTTTTTAGCTGGCCCTAAGGTTGCGTTCATAACTGGGACAGATGTCCTCGTAGACGGTGGAACGATGGCTGGACTGAGATGGCATTCGGGGCAGTGAAAGTTGAGTTTATATTTGCTGTCTGTAAGATTAACAATTCGAAATGTAAAAGATGTGAGTCCTACATTTTCTCAACATCGAAAAATTGTGAGAACTCCAAGGGTCAAGGATCCTCCCACATGTGGTGTTGTGTGCTGGCCACAGATATTGGGAAAGCGCAGGCAGGAAAATGCGGCAGAGGGTCCAACAAGGCTTCCGAAACCAAGGGCGTTGATGACAGAAAAGTGTCATGTCTTCGATAGTTGCCAGGGGCTTCTTGCTCCTCTGACGATTTTCTTTTTTCTACCTCGACATTGCAGTCACAGGATGTCAAGCAGGTATGTGTTATGGATGTGGGAGAAGATACAATGTCAGGATGACGTCGGCCAACTATGGAATTATAATTATATAGAGGACTTAATAGATTTGAAGGAGTCCGGGGACCGTTGGATCATATACGTATCTACAAGTATAATAAGTGTACAATAGGTATCTGTTACAAGTTAGCAGTGATTTTAAAATATAATAAATAGTTTCTAACTATGCTTAATCTGTTTTACACTAAACTCGCATTTCTTAATATCCGCTAGCAAGCTAGCAGATCTGAAAGAAGCTAGGACCTTCTTAACATATTCCTAATGGTCTAGTTCATTTTCCGAGTGTTGGTATCACAGGGCCTATAAATCAATACAGGGGTTTACGTAGGGTTTCTGGTTTCTAGTTATATTCGTCTTGTATTTCTTAGATACGCAGTACAGAGGTCTGAGGATAT
>JAJONI010000776.1:0-18275 GCA_022190145.1 Pezicula rhizophila
TTGTGAGCAAGTTAATATTTGATTGATTAGATTATTAAAGTTAGGATTGGTGAATAACCCACACTGATTGAATGTGAAATCAGCATCATGATATCGAAGTAGAATGAATTACGGAGGGCACACTTACTCTTCACATTGTTGCAACTTATAATACAAAGAACTCTTAGTATTTTAAAGTATATTACGTCGGGTTATACGTACAGCAGCCCATTCCTCATCGACTTCTGCCCGAATAGAGTGCGAGTCTGACGACAAAGAAGAAGTAGCCAGGAAGAATGCCACGCATATGAAAAATTGTGCGAGACGCATTGTTGCTGTGACGAGGAATGTTGATAAAGCAATAAAATCTGCAAATGTATGAAGGTTTCAGCAATAATGAATGCTCACAGCCGAGAGAATTTAGATTCTAGAGAAGCGCTTGCAGTCTTTAAACCAGTGCGTGTGATTTAGTTCCACATTTTTAGACAGACATAAGCAGTTTCCTTGCTACGGTCATTTTCGTTTCGTCCTTCCATACTTAGTCGGCTCGAGTCGACCTTCCAATTTAACATTGGCATTGGCGGGTAGAGTGACGTGAGAGGATTAAGCGAGTCGCCGACGTCTAGTAACTATTGAAAGCCCAAGTACCTTGTAAATGGAGGGTTTGGTTCATTTTCATGTAACGAAGTGTTTGTTAAGCCGATATTGTCTTTCTCTCCGCATTCCAGGCAAAATGTCCTGGATTCCTCGACTTCAGTACCGTCTTGTTGCATCGCATGATGGTGACAACAAGAAACAGAATGAGAATGAAGGAGAGACCCCTTTGCTTGAGGGAATTGAGGGTCATCACCAAGCAGAGAAGTCATACAAATCCCATTTGAAAACTGCTTTGCCTTGGGTTCTATCTACACTCCTCTTATGTGTGATACTTCTTTTGTCTTTTCGGTCAGATTGCAACTGTCGTGGAACATTGGCAACGTTTGAGTCTGGCTTCAATACTGATCTCGGTAGAGAATTCAATTTCTTTACCGTAATATCCTCTACGAGCTCTTCTTGCTAATCAATAACTTTCAGAGTCAGCGAAATCGGAAATCGAAATTGTTCAGACGCGTTTTTATGGAGCCATCAACTACGATCAAAATGGTACCTTCTATATTACAAAGTCCCCGGATGAGCCTCCATATGTCGGGCATCCATCAAAGGAAATTGATAAGGCATGGTACGATCTGTTAAACTGTTAAGTAGCTGCCTTTCCCTACTGCAAACTGCTCTCAAACTGACATTTGATTCATAGACAGATACGTGGCTTTAACAGATGCCGAAGCTTTTGAGATTGAGGACCCGGATTACTGGGGGCCCAAAGATCACGGCTCCTTTTGGGCATCGTAAGTCCATTACACCCCTTTCCGTTGAATCATCTACTTACGGAAACAGTCCTGATGTTTTGCATACATTACACTGTGTGGTGAGATATCTCCGTCGTTAGCTTTCGTCATGAAACTAAACTTAGAATCAGAACTATCTCCGAAAGTCGTTCAACGCAGAATATTACCCTAATATTCTTGTCGACAAAGCCCACCAGCCTACTCATCGGATGCATATAGGTGAGTTTCGCTATACTTTCAAATATCGCCCATCTAACCTTCTTTGAGACCATTGCCTAGAGATGATACGGCAAAACATACAATGCCACGGTGATCTCACACCAATACCACGGCCTTTCAGGGGAGGTGCAGGATGGCTTGCAGACGGGAATCGAGCTCACACATGTCGCAACTTCCGCCGCATTCCGCAGTGGACCAAGCTGAGATGGGATACTGACAGATTAGAAACTGAGGATCCTTACAAATCGTCAAATGCGGGTACTAACTGAAGTCATGATTGATTATGGGAGCAAGTTATATGGCATTACAATCATTAGTAGCCCTTTTCTACCTTCCAGGTAATTAGACATAAAACATTTCACATGTAGCCAGGAACATTGACGCGTAGTATGACGATTTTTGTATATAATTTCCGTATTTGCTAGTTAAAATCTAGAAATTTTCATTTTCTCTCGTTGGCGAGCGATTTACCTTCGAAGTTAAAACTTCTGGGTAGGAAACGTGATATCGAATCATAATGAATGTGAGGACATCAAAGATAGGTCAATCCAGCGATGTACTGCATTTGCTATATTGTAAAAGCTGTAATATTTACCTTTAGTGGCAGTTTGCAATATTGTAGGTGGTGATGTACTTACTTGTAGAGTATGCAAATTAATCCAAGGTCAGACAACTTTACAGGTAAGGAATCCTGGATTGATTGTCGAGTGTATCATGTCCAAGTGCTCTGGCCCTCTTTCAGCAAAGACCACCAACATTTTGGAGCAGTGCAATGTGTGGTCCAAATTTGTGATCAAGTTATCTCGTGGGGCTCCATTGAGTAAAGCCCTCTGCAGCTTCTG
Source organism: Pezicula rhizophila (assembly GCA_022190145.1). Taxonomy (NCBI): domain Eukaryota; kingdom Fungi; phylum Ascomycota; class Leotiomycetes; order Helotiales; family Dermateaceae; genus Pezicula; species Pezicula rhizophila. The sequence goes on from JAJONI010000776.1 coordinate 2,426, forward strand.
CCACAGCATGAGACAATGAAACATGTGATCTCTTGCTGTTCCATAGTACTCATCGAGCTCCATCATCTCCTCAAGGGTCAACACCTCTTTCCCGGATATGTCTCGGTATCCTTGCCAAGTTGGAGTGCTTTTGTACTCCACTAGTAGATCGTGATCGATACAAGGCTTGGGAGTCCAGCCAATCAGCAAAGGATCAAACTCACATCCCAATGCCCGAGCTTCAGCTGACGAGTTGCCGCATGTAAGAATTTGCGAAGCATCAGCTGAATTGCTTGCAAGACCGTGTGATATATGATAAACTGTGATGGCAAGGATCCAAACAATGGAAGTACAGGTAATGCTAATCAGGTGCCCATATCGGTGCCCATACGTTTTTGGATGGGAGGGCTGCGATCTCGCTGGTAAAAATGGCTCAGACTCAGGGTGTAATGGTGGTGTAGATGTCATTGTGTCCTTAAGCCTGTTCATGGTGAATGTCGGGGAGAAATCGTCTGTTCCACATTCAACTTAGGAAGGTCGACCAAAGGCGCCAAATTATATCCTGGAAAAGTAAACCCTCAGCTAAACCTACTTCAAATAGGCTATTAAAGGTAAATTGATGGGCTAGATAGAGTGACCGGACTCTCTACCTGAATCATGTCGTACTAATTTGACTGTGATTTCACATTGAATTTTCAGCAGGCTGACGCTGACTGTAAGCGTAGCATTGGTAATCAACTACTGCTACACCTATTGGAGCTAGTCTGTAGAGTAGTATCAGGTTGTGATGACTCTAAATTCAAGTTAGACAATGTAAAATACCAGCATGATAAGCACTACTGATTGGTATCTCGCTTAGGCATACCTCCTAATGCGCGTTCGCTTATTGATGAGCCAAATCCTACCAAAAACCAGAAACATCATTAGCTTGTAAGGTCTCCATGGATACAAAATATTTTGGGGTATCCGAGAAGGTAGTTATAGGTCGAAATAAGCTGTAATTATATATAGTTGCCATATCTCCAACCTGTCGAGTCGAGAATTCTATCAAAGCCCAGCCTACTTGTCATCGATACTTCGAATTCTATACTTTGACACTTGAAGTTACCCAAGACCAAGAACATTCAAAATGAGATTCTTTACTATTGCGGTGAGCGCTCTGCTCTTGGTGCTTGGCGTTCAGGCTCAAAGCAACGTGAGTAGTTAATGGAGAGTAGCAGTGGATTGACAGATCAGCTAACAAGCGAAAAGAAAGAGAACATTCCACCGGGAAAGCGAGACGCTGCAGTTGATTCCTCTTTGGCCACTGCAATTGCAATCCTACAGAAGGTTCAGAGCGAGCTGGCGGCTGCATAAGTGGAAGGGGAAACTGTTCTATCATTAGTCTCAGCAAGGTTTTTTCCGCGTTGTGGTTTCCCTTGCTCTTGAACAAATGTTGAGACTACTTCACACATAGTTGTCACAATCAAGAAGTACAACTACATTCCAAAGCATCCAGATTAAGTGAATGTGTCTGGTGCATGATACAACCAGCAAATCAGATTTCCTTCCCCGTGAAAGTTTTATATGTACTTAAACTTCCTAAGAAAAGCTCCCTCTATAGTGGTAAAGACCTGGACACAGCAAATCTCGAAAGTAAGAAGCAAGTGTACATGAGATAGCCAGAACAAATAATTGAACGATAATATTGTCCTTGAAATAAGCAAATTCATTCGGACTAATTTGAACTATAACCATTCCTAATCTCAAATCCCAATAAAACCAGGTCCCCGGCCGCTTATTTACGGTAATCCCGATATGCTAACACAAGCCTGTATAAGTAAGCCATCCTTCTCTTCCTTGGTTAGATATAATTTGATCGTCAAACTCTTAACATTTACTTGCGGTTAGGTGCAACATTATATCTGTACCGGTCATCAATGGGATCAATGCATTTCGGTAATTTGCACTTCAGGAACTCATCCAAATCGCGGACAATCTGTAAGTAATGTCTCACTATTGTCAAAATCCAATTCTTACTGAAGAGGCACAGAAATTTCAAAGTATTTCCTGCACTTTATTCTAATCCTTCTGGACTATCCCCACAAGCTATAGCCGGAAAATAATCATCAGCCTTCATCGAAGCTGCCTACGAAGGATTATATTACACAGAATCTACCATTATGGATGTCAAGGCTCAGCGGACTGAAACAACCCTTCAACAAAGGAAGAGAAATATTATGATGTTCCTTACAATTGCGATTGCCAATATCATCATGCTCGTTATTCTCTATCCAATGCTCCGCTCAAAGTCATTTTCGATTTTACAATTTAAGGAGGTCGGAGAGTCCGAGGAACTGGTTCGCCTTCAAATACACGACGATGACAAGTTTGGATCATACATAATTTGTCCTACGTCTTCAGAAATGGCGCTTCAAGCCAACTGCTCATTTGATTTATTGGCCAATGGTTGGATACCTCCTCCATGTTTCGACGCCGAAATGCATCACGACTTTGTGGATGGGAGAGATTATGGTTTCTACGAAGATGAACTAGGCACTGTCAAAGTTCATCAGAACACTATCATGCAGGGAAATATCTCAATGTATCCCGAAGGACTTTGGGTAACATTTGACGAGCACTTCCAGCATTGTCGCTATTTGCTTAATGGCTCAACCCGTGCTATTTCGCCGCCATTTACGGGACTTCTGGATACTTTCTTGGATCATGAGCATATGCAGCATTGCATAGGACTTCTCTCGGAAAGACGTGATCCTTCCCACATCGAGACAACTGTCAAAGCGTGGTTCACTGCGCATAGATGTTACCTCTCTCCTATATCTATGGTGGAGCATATCTAAGCGACCTAGTTCTTTCAGCAAGCGGGTTCAATTTAAGTCTCATGGTTTGGATGGATGTGTGTGGTTTCAATGCTACTTAATGTATCGGTGTTAAACTTCGCAAGTAGAATAAGGTTTCGAAGAAATTGAGATTCATCTTCCCGCATTTCATGTCCTCAAAATTCGAAATATACCGACGGCCAATAATGTTACATAACTTGGCGTATAGATTTCATGATTCCAAATGTCCAACGGTGAAACCACATGTTTCAGCTCTACCCTCCAAACCCGAGCACTTAATCAAGCCATAAGCATGATTATTTACTGTTGATTGGTGTACTGCTATTCTATTTGGTTTCCCTGTATATCTAGATTTTTAATCATTTCTGTAATTAGAAGCATACATGGACATTGTGGGGGCTCTCGCACCAAACTTATCACAGCCAGAGAGATATACTGCTAAGAAACCGTAAGCTTAGCTGAGATCCAGGTAGCTCGACCCTTTAGTGTTCTACCAAGAAGCCAATCATAATTGGTGTTATGGAGAAGAATAAAAGTGGCTTTTTAAGAGTATACACATGGGCAAAACCATGAGTATTCTAAGTCACACGGGCAGATCAGTAAGTCAATAGTTTGTTAGTAAGTTAACAGCCTGTCAGCAAGTTAGTGGCTTGTTATTAAGTTTTTGCTATGTTATTGATAACATTTTGAGTGTGCTTCACCTTTAAATTTGAACGTTTTATTCATCCGATGCGTTCTAGGTGCAATGCCGACAACAGCCTACCAAACGAGCCGCTACATCTAACAATGTATACCGTGGGTGAGATGGTTCAAGACCTTCAATCCTATGATTCTGAGCTTGCCGTGGATGAGCTTCTCCGAGATCCTGCTGTGAGTATAATGGTTGATGGCTGCACCAGTCTTTAGCTGATTTTTGAAAGTTCATAAATCGAATATCACAAACTGTCGACTCATTGCCGGCACAATCTAGGAAGAAAATAAGGGATGCCTTCCGGGGATCTAGGCAGGCTACTCCTTGCAGACGCAGTAGCATACCTTCACAAGAAGCGCTACGAGCAATCTGCAGAACGACGAGTGTTGAATTACCGGCCTCACTTACGGTAGTTTATGCTGAGTGGCGACAACATCCCCATTCATTTTTGACGTCCCATGGGTTCAAAGTAGACAGCGGGGATTTGTCCCACATGTACAGAGAAATGAAGCAACTGGAGACGAAACGGAAGTCAGACACAGTAATCTGGAGATATTTTACTCTCTTTTTTTATGACCTGATGCAGTTAATTGGAGGTGGAAGAACGTATTTAGTGCAGAAACTTCAACATAAGCTGATGGAGGCTATTGATAGCCCCGGGATGCTCCCGGAAGCTCCTAACCACATTCAAGGAAATCTTAAACGATGGGCTAGTGCAGGGCTAAGATATCATAATATCACGACAAGGTTGGGAGATGGAGCCTTGATGATCCTTCCGCAACAAGTGACGGATAATATGTGAGTTGGCACGTCTTTGAGGTGCGGGATTTGACTAACAGATATCACTACAGCTGGGAAAATAGGCTACCTATGAAAGGTCCCTGTTTTGATACTGCAATAGCACATCTTCTTGGGTTGGGTATCTGTGACATAGCCAGGAATATCGGAGCTGACACGCTGGGATCAGAAGTTCGGAGGATGGTATTGGAACCATTCTACCGACAGTCCTTGAATGAGCCGGTGGATTATGACATTTCTACCGACCGTCAAGTGCGAAATAGTAGGACTTATCCAGGCTCAACTGCTGAGAACTATTCCGAAGTAGGGCAATATAGGATCACATTGCAAGACCCTACGCGTCGCGACATGACTGCGTGGAAGTCGGCGAGGAAGTATCAGCCAGCTTAGCGAAGATACGTCTAATGACTTTTCCAGGACTGTGATACTAGTAAGATCGAGGGACTAGTAAGCACGGAAATTTGTCATCACCTTGCAGGACACTGGTGATACCCCGAATGAGGGGGCCGAAATTGAAGATTCTGTGGGCTCAGGATAAAGAACCTGTTGACTTGTAATTATCTTTCAAGAATTACATATAAATTACACCATATGTTGAGCAACGAGAAAATCGGTTTGAAGCAACGGGGTCGGCACAATGGCATTTGGTAAAGTACATATACTTACTGTTATGCTTGGCATTATGATTATTTGGTACACGCGTTCTTCGTCCATTTTAGAGGAACCTCATCATTCAGACGCTCAACCATTTGTTCGAATTCTCAATTATGACCCGTTAATAATGCATATCGAAAACTTCATCTCATTAGAAGAAGCTGACTATCTTCTCAGACTTGGGTAAACAAAATTATTCTTTATTCAAGAAGGCGAAGACTGATTTAAACAGTGAACCTCTGTTTCATCCATCCTCTCTTTTATCTGCGAATGGCACTTTACATATGTCATCGGATCGAACAAGCTCAACAGCTATTCCACCATCCGAAGATCCTAAGATCAGTCAGATTCTGGCAAGAGCAGCGGAGATCCAGGGCTTTACAAGCTTAGAAGAAGAATTCGATATTCAATTAACTCGTTACCAACGTGATCAAGGAGTTTTCCCACACACAGATTGGTTTGGGCTGGAACCTTTTATGGGGTGGGACCGTGTTACCACTTTTTTTGTGATATTAAAAGCAACTTGTGCGCAGTGTGGCACCCGCTTCCCGAACTTGCGCATAAACTGTTCTGAGAAGGTTCCTAAGATAAGAGAAATAGTGGATTGTGACGATTCGGAGGGAATTACCATAAAGGCCATCCCAGGAAGTGCCACGTTTTGGAGGAACCTCCACCTCGATGGAACTGGAGATGATAGAACACTACACCTCGGGCTTCCGCCCGAAGACGGCACAAAAGTTGGAATGAACATTTGGACCATTATTAAACCAGACTATGTTAACTACTTTTTTTAATGTATACTTTCCACATTATCTCACCTAACTGTGACCCTATTATAATAAACTTATTTGTGTATAATAAAAACTCCAAGTATTTTTCTTTCGATTTTATATAAAGATGAGGCACTGAAGCTAAAATTAGCTACACTTAACTTCAATCTAAAATATTACCATCGCTACAGTTCCATCACTGCCTAATCATATAAAATGAAGTAAGCGCCCTTAGTCATGTTGTTGAGTAACCTATGTGGCTATACCAACAATAATATAGGCACCGAGTTCAACCTTTGACCACATTTATATTATCAAGAATCGACGAAAGATATCAGTTCTTTGTAAGTACTTATCTAAACGTCGAGTTTCACATTCATTACTTGAAATGGCTACCGAGAGTCGAAGTCATAATGGCTGTTGGACCTGTAGACTAAGGAAAAAGAAATGTGACGAGAAACGACCTGTTTGCTCGGAATGCAGCATGCTGGGCATTGAATGCCGTGGATTTGGTAAACGCCCGTCATGGATGGACCACGGGCCAAACCAGAGGAGAGAAACCCTCAAAGTCAAAAAGAGGGTCGCAGAGAGAATGGCAGAGAAAAGAATGGAGCAAATTCACCAGAATTATGCTTTACCAATAAGACATCAAAAGAATGATAGCAGGAGACAGGAGACTCCTAATCACAGTGTCGACCAGGTGCCAATTACTACTTATCACACCTCTCTATCCAAAGGGAAACCAGGTCATGATACTGGGACATATATCTCAGGTTGCGAAAGCTTTCCTCGTACTTCATTCTCGGAAGTACAGCCCTCACGAGAAACAAGCGATCCCAGTACATGGCTAGAAAATACAGGTTCCTTCACACCACACAACATGCTCCCTCTTCTAAACGCCGAACAGAATCCAATTGAGACAGACATATCTTTGCCTAACTTTGACTGGTATCTGCCATATCTTCCCACTCTTGATAGCCCTTTTCAATCTGATACTTCCTCCTCAGCAACAACAAAACCGCCCGGGGCCAACCACGTTCAGGCTAGGAAGGAATCAAGATTGATGGTAGCCAACATTGAAGAAGCCCTTCTGCTAGCTCATTACTTGGAAGAAGTATTCAACTGGCAATTCCAATTTGGATCCTCATATGGCGGACTTGAGAAAGGCTATATGTTATGGTTAATCTCCCAGTCTCGGCCGTTGTATCTTGCCACCCTCGCTTTAAGCGACTCATATCAAAGTGTCTCAAGAAAGACGGAACAAAAGCCTGGAACTTTCAGAGAACCGTTATTTCGATACAAGCTAGCCCTGGATTCATTCAACCTCGCTCTGCAAGCCAATGGCAGTACGGAGGATCTGACGTTGCTGGCTTCTTCCATTAACTTCATTCACCTTGGGGTATTTTTGCTCCCAGTCAGAATTTGAACATGATTTCACCTGCTAACACAGCAATGCCAGATTTTGCAACACGAAAAAATCGATTGGAGTGCAAATCTCCAGATAGCTACGTCGATAATCTCTCCCTGGATTCTTGCACTGCCCAACCATCCTCAGGTCAAACATGTCGGAGAACATGCGAATTTAGAGAAAAAGTCTACCGAATTCCTAATTGCTTGGATTATCCACTTGGATGTGATTTCTAGTCTAATACGACAGCCACGTCCGACTCTGTGCGGCAACTACATAACCACCTTGCAGAATTCAGCATCTGGAATCGACATGGAGCCTGTTAATGGATGTCAGAATTGGGTTTATGTAGCCATCTTACAGATATACGAACTACGCGACTGGAAGAAAAGAACAAAGACTTTCAGTCTGTGGGAATTAATTTCCAAGGCTACCTCGATTCAACAGAGCCTGGAAGAGAATATTGCTTCAAATCTGAAGCGGCTCAATCAGAGCAAGCATGACTTAGAGCAGTGGCTGGATCACTCTGAATCGACTAGCCGTGTCAAGTATGACTATCTTATATGCACAATCACTCATGTTTATGCATGTTCGGCTTCGGTTTTGCTGGGAGTGATTGTCGAGGGCTTCCATCCCGGACTTGAGGAGATGAAGGAAAAAGTTGATCGGTCACTCAAAGCCTATGAATACATAGACGATCCTAGTTTCCTGCGTATGCTTCGATGGCCGCTATGTGTTACTGGATGTATGTCTCAACCAAGGCAGCAAGACTTCTTACGCAACCTTTTGTCATTCCAAACAGGTAGTGATATGAGGAATTTGCATGATGTTCTAGAGCTTCTTGAGAAGGTTTGGGAAATGACGGCAAATGGTGGACTTGGAGAAGATGACTTCAATTATACAAAGCTTGAAAGCCTTATTTCTCGAAACATCGTAATAGGGTAGCTTAATAGTATTATCGTTGAATAGATTGGCAACTGGGGCAAGCATGTGGGTAGCAAAGATGTTGTATTCTGTAAGGGAATAAGTGTGTGAGGAGAGCCTTCTTCATGGGACGGTCTTATCGCCATTCCCATTTAATTCGACCATTATTAGTAAATTCTATTAGTTACTACATTGAGTTCTCTATTAGTATACTATAATTGACCCACCTAACAACAGCTACATTAAGCTATGCAGTGTTGGTAACAATATGACAATATAGTGTTTTCTAAAGTTCTGGCGTAGGATAAGATTTTGTGAAAGGTAAATTGCGAATATCAGGCCTTTCTGCGATGACCCACCGTCACAAGTCAGTCTAAAAAGGCGAGAGTAGCACCAAAATGTGATCCCTACGCTTACTGTTTTTGGGAAGGTTAGGTAGTCTTCAAACCAACACAAATCAATATCATCTCGCACTGCGCTTTTCAGAATCATAATTCAACGTCAGCAATCATCACTATCATCACCAATCATCTCTATCATTAGCAATCACCATCATCGTCATGGCTGGACCCATCTTCCCTGGAGAAGTCTTTGTGGAAATACTAAGGCATGTCAAATGCCAGTCCACCCTAGCTGCGTTCTCGATATGCTCAAATCAATTGCATGGGCTTACGGAGAAGTACCTTTATACGAAATTGGATTATAGACAAACAGACCGCAACGCGCATGTCCTGCCAGCATTTCTTCGAACCATAATATCTAATCCACGTCTTTCCCTATATGTTACCGAGTTTTCTAGTGGAGGACCTTGGTATTGCACTGGATCGAATTCTGGAGGTTACGAACAAGATTTTGAGAAGCGATTGATGGGCGACGTCGAATTCGCACAGATAATCAGCAGTCTTCCGGACCTGCAGGAACACCTTGCCGCAAAGCCATGCACCGGTAGTTGGGATAAAGGGAATTGGCCCTCTCTTACGGCGTTACTCCTGTGCCTGCTTCCAAACCTTAACACTTTCAAGGTACACGGAACTCCAATTCTGGCCTTGTTTCGTAAGATTGAGAAAGTTGTAGAACTTGCAATCTCCCTTCAGAATGCTGGGAAAGCGTCGCCATTCGCTATGAACACTCTTGAACGTGTTTGTCTTGAGAACACTACCCCAGCCGACTTTTTTTTGAAGCGCGAATGTGACCATGATGACGTTCTTCTGTCATCATTTCACCATTTGAAGTCTGTTACAAAACTTGACATCTTGATGAGGGATTTTAACGAAAACCCTTTAGATTGGACATGGTGTCCAACTACAGTCAGTTTTGAGCATGTTACAGACCTTACAATTGCTGGCGAAATGAGCCACGAATCTCTTCATCTCTTTATTCCATTCTTTCCAAGGCTAAAGTGTTTCGGGTACAGTCCTGGAGATGCTTTAGAGGGTTCGACACCATATTCTATCATCACTGCTCTTCTTAATCTCACCAACACTCTTGAGCAGCTCTCCATAACAACAGATATGCCAGCTTTGAAGTACGAATTCTGCTATCTGTTGGGATTCAAAACCCTCAGGAGCATTGAGACAACTGCCCATACATCAGGCTTACACGCTCGTGTCAGTCCATTGGCCCAGAAGTTATTGCCATCAATGCGTCCACGGCCTAGGCCCTCGCATCCATCAGACACTCAACGGTTATGGACTTCCTTACCAGAAAATGCAAACTTTGTTGATTTCTTACCCCTATCAATTGAGGAAGTCACAATCACGTCCTGTTTACCTAAGGTCTTCTCATCAATATACAGGTGCCTCAGCACCACACGTCCACCCCATCTCTCAAGAATCACGCTCAAATTTAATAAAGTCTTGTCAGTATTAAGCTTATTAAAAGATGTAGCTCAGCAAGAGAATTGGGATGAATATACCAAACGAAAGATATCTATCTTCAGATACTCAGAAACTACTTGGACGGTTATTTGGGATAAGGAGAAAGACTCGAATATTTGGAGCTAATGCCTCGAGAGCAGCCACAATACGTGGGGAAGTTAGTGACATGGAGCTGTCAACAGGTAGACCGATTTCACACAAGCAACTGGCGTAGGATGTGGCCAAAATGGAAGCAGAAACAGCGACAAGCCTACGTTTCGGGTTTCTTTTGATGTTAACATTCCACACATCCACCCTATATTTCTCTTGAAGCAAAGAGTCCAACACGATATCCCTATGTTATACGAAGCTTTGAGTCGACATGGTTTCTCTCCCTATTGCTTATGGCAAAGGAGACTAAGGCCAATAAATTGCACCGCAACAAGTAAGCATACGAAAAATATCGATGGGTCTCAGAACTAGAAATTAAATCACTGTCAACAGGCAAAACCCACTAGGCACTAAGGACACCATAACCATACATCGTATTTCAGTACAGGGCGTCATTTTCCCGTAGCACACGATTCCCAAGAAGAACGTGTACCTTAAAAAAGTACCGTTGCTCTCACCTCCTCTACTGTAATCGGTACAACTCAGCTCGCTTACGCTTACCCCAGATTCCGGTTGTGGCGTTCACTTCATCCGGGGTTAGGAGTTCGGATATGTGGGGGAATGATACCCACTTTGATATCGAGAAAATCTACTGATAAAGTGGGTTCTCCTGCCCTGGAAATTTTATATCTTCGTCTCTTAGATTTACTTTCCAAGTTCTCTTGGAAGATAGAAACAAGTCTTTTTTTTCCTGATTAGATTGTGAATTCAACAAGGAAATATTGATCTTCATTGCGAATCTGATTACGGTATTGCGCCACCAACGAGAAAGAGGCTGAGCTTGAGAGACAGATGATTGAAGGCGATATCAAGGATGGGAATGTGAGGATTGTTGAGAATACTAATTAAGAAGCAGTCGAGCAGAAAGAGGAAACGAATTATTGAAATAGGTGTACTTCTTTGTGCAGTGATTCAGCATTAGAAAGATCAGAACTAGAGAACCATGATCAGAGAGAGAAATTAGTTGCTACCTAAAAAATAAATAAAAATAGTACCATATTAGACCCCGACCCTTTTACCACAGCAAACACCGCCATAGTTCTAAACCAGAAGTTTGAGAAAAGTAATAATAACGAACACGAGGATCTTTTCAACAGCCCCCTTTTCACGCCAAAAAGTCAGTCATATCTACTACATAAATAAACGCTCAAAAGTGCAAATCAACATAAAACGATAAAATCAACGCTATATCTATCTAGGTATACAATAAAACCCCTAATTTTCCTTCCATTCCATAACTTCATGACGTCATATCATCACTCATGCATCATAAACAGCGCTCTAGCAACAAAACCAACGAGAAAAAAAAATCAACGCAAGTAGCAAAATCAACGTTAAAAAAAAAGAACCAGCAACGCTAAGCAGAAGACGCAACGCTAAAAACAGAAACCAATATCAGAAACCAGATCCATCGCTCTTCCTTCCTCCTTCCCAACCCTCCCCCCCAGCCTCCTAAACCCCATCATAACCTCCTCCTCCACCCCCACTGCACCTATACCAACGCACCCCTCAATACCTCGTAGAAAAAGTCTTCTTACTCTTCCTCATCTTAAAATTCGCCGCAGGACTCCAAATCGACCCTTTCTCATCCTTCTCCGTCTCCGTCGTCTCCCCCTTCTCACTCTCCCTCTCCCTCTCACTTTCCCTCTCCCTCTCCCTCTTATCCCTCACACCACCACCACCACCACCCCCAAACCCATCCCCACTCCCCCCACTCCTCTCCTCCTTACCCATCCGATTCCCCACCCCCATCACACTACCCATATCAGCCTTCGGCTCCTTCTCAAAAATCCCTTCGATGGAACTAATACTTATCCTCGACCCTGCGCCATCCGGTGACTCGCGCGGAGCAGGAGATTTAATGTCTTCTCTTTGAGTTACGAGGGTTCGGAAGGACGGGGTTCGGTTTAGCAGTTTTCGCTCTTCTTGTTTTAGGGCGTGGAGGGGTGATGGTGATGGTGTTTTTCTTTCTTCTTTTGATGTTGATGTTGATATTGACGCTGATGCTGATGTTGGCGGGGTAGGTTTTTGGGTATCCTGGATTTTTGCTGTCGTGGTTGAGGTTTCTGGTTGGGAGGGTGTGGATTTTGTCTGGGGCTGGGTTTGTGAGGTTGGTTGTGCTTGTGGTTGTGCTGGCGGTTGTGTTGGTGGTTGTGCTTGGGGTGGTGTTTTTGGTTTTGGTGCGGAGGGTATAGGTACTTCTCGTTTGGGGAAATCGAACGAGAGGCGTTTTGACGATGGCGGCGTTGTTTCTTGTTGTGGGGGAGTCGGGGGGGATGATGTGGTGAGTGTTTCTAGTTGATAGAGTGAGGGAGAGGGCTTGTGGTGTTTTTGTAGGGGTTTTGCTTCTTGTTGGGGGAGTTTAGCTGGTTCTGGTTTTTGAGATGGAAGAACGTTATGTGTCGGTGTTATTTTCATCGTCTCTTCTTGGGCCGGTTTTGGTTTTGAGACTTCGGGGAAACTGACTTGTGGTGAGACCTTTGGAGTTTCCTGTTCGAAGTGAGAATACTGTCTGTGATCCATTTTCACATGCTCTTGCGTAGTCCGATCGATCTTCTCCTGGGCTGGCTTCGGCACCTCTTTCCTGCTTACATTCGGCGAAGCTTTGAGTGATTCTTGCTTCTGGGATTGTAGAGAGAATTGTCTTGGTGTAACCTTTGAATCTTCCCGCACTGGTTCATGTTTTCTTACTTCTTCGAAACTTGATCGTGGCAAGACTTGTGCTTCTGGTCGTTGGAACTCTCGGGAGTTTTGTTTTGAGATTATTTTCGCCTCGTACTGTGCTACCTTTTCGATTTCCCTGGAAACGGCTCTCACAGGGGGTCGTTCTTCTGTCGTTGATGGCACGGCTGCTTTCAACTCCTCTGGGTCAGACTTTGCCGAGTCTTGGAAACTGACTCTTGGCGAGGCTGGAGGTGTTTCTGGTTGATGGGATAAGAGAGAATGTTGCCTCGGAGCCATTACTTCCTCCACGTGTCGAGAGTTTGCTTCCGTCGAGGCTCGTGCTCCTGGTTTCGAAGACTCTACCTTAGATTGTCTTGAAGCCGTATTCTTCTGTTCTGTTCCTTTAGTTGACTCGCTTTCCACGTCTCCAGATGGACCCCGCATCCACGATCCAGGTTCTGGTTCTGCCAATGTTCTTTCAAGATTTTCCACCGCTTCTGCAAAGGCGTCTATAACCGGATCTTTCATGTCATCTTCAATTTCATTTCTCGTGTCCTTTTTGGCTTCCTTTTTCGTTTCCTTTTCTGTTTCCTTTTCCGTTTCCTCTTTCGTTTCCTCTTTACCTTCATCCTTCAAATATGGGAAAAACAACTTTTGGATTCCGGATTCAAATGCATCACTATCTCGGTAAGTAGAGTTCAAATATCAAATGGATGGGGTAAAAAAAAGATCGTACCTCTTTGTCACGTACTCAGATAACTCCAAACCGCTCAAACTAATCTCAATCCCCTTCATCGCCTTGTCAATCTCATCTTCCAAACCATGACAGTTACCCGACGGACCATGTGAAGTCCATCTGCGACTACTGCTCTTATTACAAACATCCAAGATCCTGATATCTCGGATAGCACGGGCTATCTCCTTGAAGTTCCTGCCGCCAAACGGTGCCTCGGGTCTCGGCCAGATGCCGATTTTGCGGGAACTTTTCATTAAGGATCCTAATACCATGGAATCACATGCATACCTAAGTTCGTCATCCAAGGAACCGTTGCACAGAGTTTGGCCGACCAAATATTTGTTGATGAGATCGTGGATAATCGTGATAGCGGCTTGGATTGCAGATTCCCGATCCTTCTTGATGGCATCTGCACGTGTCCAAATTAGCTCTCCTCTTCACTTCAAACTCCCTCAAAAAGGACTCGAAAGAAAGAAAAACAAAACGTACCAATAATAGCGCTTGAAATGGGAACATCCTTCCCATCCACCTCCAACCTCTCATCACATTCCCACTGAACAAGCTTCGTCATATTCCTAAACTTGTGCTCCTTATCAAAAACCCAAAAGATGAACAACAACACCACCACATCCTCATTATACCTCTTCGGAAGACCCTCTCTCTCAAAATAATCAATCCACGTATCCGAAAAGAACTCCACACTTTCCAACATCCCAAAGCTACTAACCAGCACGGCAATTTTGCTGAGCTCTTCGAGCGAAACCTGACGAGGAACTTTCCTACTAGCTCCATGAATGATATTCAATAAAATAACCATAGTCTCCAAATCCACATCCTCCGAAATCCGAATCATAACGTGACCATCCCTCCTCAAGATCCTCGCCTCCTTGAAATCACCACTCAGAATGGTTTGGAAGTGAGGCGACGCAAGCATCATATGCCTCGAAGAAACCACACAATGCACCTCTCGGCTCCCCACCACAATCGTCTCCACGGTCTTCTTCACAACTTCGTCTGGCTCAGGTGCTTGCGAAAGGAGTTCCTCGTCTTCGAGGGGATCGATAATGACCCTTGCTGATTGTCTTTTCAGCGAAGCCCAGAACGACGCTGGAGGGCTGGCTGAGCGATCCCGTCGTGATGAGGCGTCCGATCCACGCCTTGCTCGTGGTGGTGGTGGGTAAAGAGGTCCATTTTCACTCCCGGGCGCATCCGGTGCGTAATACAGAAAATCTTCCAACTCCTCGTCGGGATCCGCGGGTGGTTCAGCGGCCTCAACGCCAGCTTCTTGCTGGCCTTCTTCATTATCGTTTGCGGTTTGTTCGGGCCGCGTTGTTGACTTCTTGTTCTGTTCTGAAGAATCATCGCTTTGACCTTCTACTTCTTTCGTGATGTGTCGCGTGAGGATTAGTGTAACATCGCCATTTGGCATGAAAACCAGAGTCTCGGGCTCCATGTTTTTTTCCATTTTTTTGAGGTTTTTTTTTGGTTCCAAACTCCAACCAATCAACCAGATAAATCAATAACTCCGTTCACATATGTACTAAAAAGGACGTCAGCTGCATTTCTCTTCGCGATTCCTGTCGAAAGAAGGCTCCAAGAAGAGAGATAATATCGTGACTGTCAGCAAATTTGAAAAACCACAACTGAGTCATTCATCCCACAGTTGACAGCAGTGAACTTTTTTATTTTTAAATTTTTTTTTAAAAGCACGCACGTACTTCTTCTGAAACTGCATGAACTGGAATATGTTGTGGCGGTAAGAAAAGGAAAGGAAAAGTGCCAGTTGGTGACTTGGAAACTCGGGGGGGGAGAGGATGTGGTGTGCCTAACTCGCTGGACCTGCAGCTGACGCTATCCCGCAAGTGGCCCAATTTGGTCAACATTGGGTAGCCTTGCATATCCGAATTTCCACGTTCAGGCTCCTTTAAGCTTTTTACCGTCGTGATTTGATGGAAATTCCAAATGGTAGAGCTGCCAAAAATGACAGCGTGTGTAATTGACTTTAAAAAAAGGAGCATACCAGCAGGAGTGTTTCGTACAAGCTGTACCAAACGAATTTCGACCCTTACTCGGTCTTGGATGAGTTTTCTGATGACGATGCGAGGAGGCCCGGGTGCTTAGCGAGAGAGCGGCGGTGTACTGTATGTATTGTGTTGTATGTACAGGACAAGTGTAGACTTGTACTCGAGAACTGTGGTGGCATAAAATTAACACTACAATAATCACCGCATAGAACCAAATTATATGTCTAGCTTATGAGATTTAATTATGTTGGAGTTGCGAAAACTATCACATATAGTTTTTGCCCATCTAAACTGAATATTTTGAGTTGCACTAACTTGCGAGATATGAGTTAAGT
>JAJONI010000777.1:496-18268 GCA_022190145.1 Pezicula rhizophila
TAAGGGGGTACCTAAGCTGGGTAACTGGGTGGATTACCTAAGTCAAGTCAGTGGTAGTGATTATATATCACCTTAATTTTATAGGGAATTCGTAGCTGGGTATCTCTATCATTATTTTCAGACGCTTATTTGATGCTCTGCTTTAGCTGAAATTTTTTTAACTAGCCCTGTGCCCGTATCAAGGCTTATCATTTAAGAGGCCATCTCCATCTTCACTATCTTCGCTGGTATCAGCCGCCATGTCCAGTTCCCCGTTAAGCATCATCTTCCACTGGTCTGCGAACTCTCGCATTGAGCTCTCCCCGCCAAGGGAAGCATCTACGACATCTTTCGGCAGCTTATGTGCACTGTATTGAGGACTTGCAAAGCTGTATGCCTCTGGGTCATCTTTCTTCACTAGCCTCAGCTCGGGCTGCCAGTCTAACTCTTCTACACCATCATGGTCGGTATCCTCATCGCTACTCGAGACGGGAAGGGGAATGGACGTCGAACTTTCGGGTATGCCCAGTAGTGGCGAGGGAAGAGTCATGGTAAGGAGTTCCAACCAAGAGAAGAGCAGTGGGTCAGTTCGCGGTGCCCATGGGTTGATATCCATCAAGCGGACTTTGTCGTAGGGCTCTGGAAGGTACACGTCGAAGGTGAAATTGGAGTCGGGAAAGGAAGTTCTCAAGGTCTGGTCGAAAAAGGCTTGAATACTTTCAAGCAGTGTAGGTACCAGAGTAAAAAGAAAGTCAAAATGGTTGAGATCTCTCTGGCATATACCGATAATCCTTCTGTCTCTCACGAAACATCGAAATTCACAGGACGGGTTAACCTTGAACCACTTCCTCAACACCAGCACGTATTGTACTCCTCCCTCGTTGGGAACCCCATCATGAGCACAATCATCAAAAGCGTGCTGCAAATCGTGAGTGACAAAGTCACTGGATTTGAGAAGGAGGTAGATGTCATTGGGTGTTGCGCACTCCATGCTATTCTTCTTTAAACTGATCCATGTTGCATCTTTCGGTGCGGACCAGTTGAGCTTGGGTGCGACCAGGCCGCCCAACTCGGCAATTGTTTCTTTGATTTGCTTATGAATTTCTGGGAAGTCGTGGGACGGATCTTGGTCATCGCTATCGTCGTTTTCATCGTCCTCGGAAGTGAGAACTATGCCATCTGCGCGCAGGTATGATAGGAAAGCAGGGCTGAGGGGTATGATTCGTGATTTGAGGGCGGACGACCGATATCTAAGGGAAGAGGGGTCAATATTTGCGACATAATAATTTTTATATCGACCACACGCACCTCGGATGCCAGAAGTCATAAGAACAATGGAGAATATGCGATTTCGTGACTGGAGGAAAGGGAAGGCTGGTGAGCGGCTGTGGTTGTATCGAGGCAGTAGGCCCTGCAGATTCGAAAGTTGGCATTGTTGTCAAGGCCCAAGATGCAAGGGCGGGAGTTCTGACGGCGTTGAGTCTTTGAATAATGTAATATGCGGGTTGTGTGAAAGACGAGCTGTTATTATATGTAACTTCAATACAAAATTTATATATATTGAGTCATTGTCATTCTCTTCTCATGATTTTCAGCCTTGTCGTTCCGAAGTTCTCGCACGGATAGACTGTTGTTCCGGGCTGTAATCACGTCACGTACGGAGTACCTTTGGCCTGCAACTCTCTTCTCACAGAAATTTACTTACTCAACACGATGATATGGCTAGCTTAGCTTATTCTTTACGTAGCTGCAATTTGCACCTAACTAGGTGATTTCGTGAAGAACTGTAATATGCGAACTTATGGCAGCACGTTGACAGAGCATACATAAATAGGTTGGTATGCACATTGGATATTTAAGATCTGTATAGCTACAGTACGTACGGAGGTCACGGCAAAGAGTTATCAAAATCAGTTACAGGCTAGTTAATACCCCGGAAATAAGGGCTTAGTCGTAGTTACAGGGTCCTTTCCTTATGCCCGGGGCACAGGAGCCTATAGAGTATGCTGCTACAGGCCCTGGGCCACAGCGTATTACCCCAGCGATTCTAGTAGCTTTTTGCCGTAACCTAAGCTCAAGTTGATGGCGTTATCTTATCTTAGCGCAGCAGTATGGACCCCTCCTCCCCCCACCTCTGTCTTGGAGGGGTTTGTTAGAAAAACCAAATCCCATACATACCTTACATACCTTCTTAATATCTTACTTACAAAGTTGTAGATCCTAACCTACGCAACAACCTCTCTACTTAGCTCAGTGGGCAAGTAAAACAAGTAAGTACTAAGTACCAACGGAGGCTGACCAGGGATCAATCTTTATCCGCAACCTCAACTCCTTCTGTCTAAACTTAGACTCTGCAAACATGGCCCCGAGCAGAGCCCCAGAAACGTATCCCCCGCAGTTGACGGCTGCAGAAACGGAGCATCTGATTTCTACCATCAAAGACTGGTCGATAGCCAATGGCCTGGCTGTTAGGCCGCCACCGTCTCTTGTTTCCGACGGATCAGATCCACATGGAGTTTTGGCAACGACGGTACCTGTCACTCTGTTTCCTAGCCCGTTTCCTCGTGTTTGCTTTGAGCAAGCCAAGGCCATTCAGAAAGCCTACAATGAGTTATACGCGTCAATTGCACAAGATGAAGACTTCCTCAAAGACATTGTTAACGAGTAAGCCGCCCACTTTTTTTTTGGCTCTTTTTTAAGGGCGCCATTTTGACAACTGGCAGGCTGCTCGACGTTGATGAATTCATTGCCCAGCTTTGGCAGGTGCACCTCAAGGTCAAGGAGGAAGGCTACTCCCAGGTATGGCAAGGAACCCGCCGATAGTAACGGATAGCAAATGCTCATTGACATAGAATCTTTCACTTGGTATTTTTAGGTCTGATTATATGGTCCACCAAAGCGAATCTAGTACGACACCTACGATAAAACAAGTCGAGTTCAACACGATAGCGGCTTCATTTGGCGGCCTATCCTCCCAAACCTCAAGCTTGCACAAGTAAGTGTCGTAGATGGAAATCTTCCACTGCGGAATGACAACGAATATGCGGGCCTGGAACTGAGCATTGATAGGTACCTAGCAAGTGACTATGCTCTTCTTGAGGCCGCAATACAGAGAAAAGACTTGGATCTTCCGGAAAATACAAGTACACGATCCTTGGCAGCAGGCTTACGGGTCGCATTCGAAGCATATGGAACCTCGGAATGCGTTCACGACCAATGCATTATATTCATTGTCCAGACGCCGGAGAGAAACATCTTTGATCAAAGACACTTAGAGTACGAACTTCGAAAACACAATGTCCCTGTTTTCCGCCTACCTTTCTCTGAAGTGTTGGAACATACTTCAATCGCCGATAATCCGAAGCGCCAACTTTACTATCATCTGCCAAGCAATCCATCAAAGATATTTGAAGTCGCCGTCGTTTACTATCGTGCAGGCTATGGACCTGGAGATTACCCTGATGATTCCGCTTGGAAAGCACGACTTCAAATTGAACGCTCAAATGCAATCAAGTGTCCTTCTATCCTGACACAACTTGCTGGAGCAAAAAAGGTGCAGCAAGTTCTTGCAACACCCACGGCATCGTCCGGATCCTCCATACTCAAGCGCTTCATCGGAGCCACAAGCACATCAGCAGAACTTGACGCGCTCGAGAAGACATTCACTAATATTTTCCCTTTCGATGACTCCTCTGCTGGGCTCGAAGCTCGGAAATTGGCCCAAGACCTCGAGAAATGTCAGAACTACGTGTTGAAACCACAGCGAGAAGGTGGAGGCAATAACACTTACCGCGCCGCCATACCACCGTTCTTGAAATCACTCCCAGAACCCCACTGGAAGTCCTTTATCCTCATGGAAATAATTTCACCACCGCCAGTGCAAAACATCATCCTGCGGAATGGTGCAACCGAGAAGGGAGGTGTAATTTGTGAGCTTGGGGTGTATGGGACCTGTCTTTGGAATCAAGCGACAAAAGAGATTTTCTCGAACGAGGAAGCAGGATACCTCTTGAGAACCAAAGGCGATAAGTCGGAAGAGGGCGGCGTAGCAGCGGGATTTGGATCTATGGATTCGGTGCGATTAGTAGTATGAAGGAACCAGGCGGGTGTTGATGATAAGTAGCGATATTGATCAGCGAATTGAATAGAATATGCTCGGTGGTCATATTTGATGCTCTACACGAGGTCAATCTCATGGTTTAGCACAGTTCCTTTAACTCTGAGTACAGTACTGTAGACTGAGATCCTCTTATAATACAATATCACTGCATTGGAATTGGTGCCTTAGGCTGAAATGCTCAAGCTTCGCTGGGCTGGCGAGGCTGCTTTTTCCAGGTTGGGCTGTAGCAACATCAAAAACACTTCTGCCCATCTACAGCTCTACCCTCTCTCAACCCCTCTTCCAATCGCCATGTCTATGTTCAGGGCCAAGAAGCTCGACCTGGGCTGCTACGTCAATGTGAAGGTTCTTCGTGATCACACCAAACGGAAGGTCTTTGCTGAGTACGAGACGGAGAGGTCAGTATACTCAGTTCATCATCTCGCCCCTAAACGGATGACTGACTGACAATATTGTTGTACCCTGACAGACAAGCACTGCGCTACATTATTCGCAATCTTGCCTTGCCTGCCCGCACACGCGCCCAGGCCCAACTTCAATTGACCTCGATGCACTGCTACACGCGCCCCACGCAGATTCGCAACCGATGTACGGAAGGAGGAAAGGGGAGAGGTATATTAAGAGATTTTAAGATGTCAAGAGTACGTTTCCCTTGAACCAGTCTGTGGTAGCTATGCTGAGGATTGATATTTGGCAGTTTAACTTTCGAGTGCACGCTCTCGAGGGCTCTATACCTGGGGTGAAGAAGGCCAGTTGGTAGAGAATATGTAAGAATATGTATAGTATTAGCGCAAGGGATTATTGATTGGCGATGGAGAAGAATGGCAGCAATAGCATTGCCACACGGAAGTGGTTTTTGCAGCGGCATTGAGTGTATAGTAAGCATGGTGATGGTTATCGATGTTCATACTTGCTAGGCCGAAGTACTCCAGCAACTCCAAATACACTACAGCTCAAGAGAACCTCAAGGGCCACCAAAGTGATAGCATATAAACCTCGTACCGGTATCTATCTAAATCTCAAAGTTGTTCCTTCCTAGTCATTCACTATCGACAATTCACCGCTTCTATGTCAGCGCCTCTCTCCTGGAATCCAACAAACAACAAGCTCCTTGCAAACAACAGCTTCATGCAGCCAAATAAGTAGCCGTTCCTTCCACGCAAATCTGCTTCACTTCTCCCTCCCTCTCTTCCTCATAACCACACCCAACATACTACTCATTTCTAGTCTGAGAAATACCCGCAGTTCATCGCCATCACCTTCCTCACCATCATGTTTCGTCGTCTTCCATCGGGCCTTCCCAAAGACCCCGTCTTTCCAACCACCCTTGATGGCCTTGGGTAAGATGAATAGTACTATCTGCGCTAGGTTTGGCAATCGACTGACATTTTCTGTAGTTACTTCATTAATGAAAAGGATGAGATTCGCAGCATTGACAATCCTAAGGCCTACTTCAAGTTCTTCCTTACTAAGAATGAGCGCCATAATTCCATGCAGCGTGAATCAATGAATGGTAAGTTTCACCTTGCCTTTATGGTGGGCAAGACTGATTACTGGCTGCAGAAGCCATCCGCATTATTGTCTTTGAGCGCCTGGAGAAACTCGGTTTGGAGAAGATTCGACTCCCGTTGGGTGCGACAGCAATCCAACCAAACCTCCCCATCTTCGTTTCTTCCAACCTGAAGACCAAACAGCGCATTATCATCCTCTTCTACGAGCACACTCAAGATCTTGGCATTCTTGCCCACCGTGTCCTTGGAGGCAATGGAGGTATCAACGAAGGATCGATCATCAACCTCGTGAAGTACATTCAGTCAAAGCCAACTTCCAAAGACAATCCTGATTCCCCGGGTATCATCCTCGCCAATCTGGGCCAGCTACGATGGTTCCGTAGAGGTCGGAAGGCTCTAACACAGACCTCATGGTATGCGATCCCGCAGAAGACCGCTGTTGAAGCTTCTCTTACCTTCGATTCGGACAAGAACACCATTCCCGGCAACCGAACCACTGAGGAACACTGTAGTTACATCTTCAATACTGTTGTTGGCGAGCTTGCTAACCCCACTGCCAAGCTTGATATCATTGGAGTCTCAGAAGGTGCAATGGTGGTTTCTGCTTTCTTGAACGATGAATCTAATTGGAAGAGCTTTGGCGGACGTATCTCAACTTTTGCTGGAGTTGCCACTTACTTTCCCGCACATGAGATCGCCCACGAAGCGTTCTCAGACTGGCTGCAAAAGGTCCAGTCTTCCTCGTCTTGCTCTTACGCTTTTGCTGACTTCAGGTTATAGCGGGGACGAGTATACCTGCCTTCTGAAGATCCTTGCGGCACTTTCATTGCAGGGCCAGAAGGTTCCAAGCGTACTCCAGCTCATGGGTGTCCAGCTTTCAGCCTCGGAGAACCATATTACAGCGAGGTCATGCTTCCAAAAGGATACCCTGTTATTATTGACTGGTTCCAAGAGGTTGCCAACGATCCGACATACGAAAATCCCAGCTTCCAGAGATTTGGGGAAGATGACATGGATGATGACACGGACGATGAGTTGACAGGTACGTCATGGGATGGTAGTTGTCAACCATAAGATGCCTACGAGAATTGAGCAGGGGCGTTCCCTGCGGGGCGAGATGATGTGACGGTTCATACTTTGAAGCTCTACAGATCATTCTCTCCTGCCTTGCAGGTAGACATATGGTCACATACTGGCTAGTCTCTTTTGCACTTGCAGCCACCATTTCAATTATTTTACATAAACAACATTGAACTGTTCCCCCCCGGCCCAGTAGTTTTTGAATTATCCAGAAGCTCTTTGACTCGTCGCACTCTCTCCTGGACCACATGATTCTCACTTTCCCACCGACCAACCACCTCTTTGCGATCGTTGCCGCGCAGGCCAAGCCATCCAGAGGATGTCAGTCCCTTAGTCTGTAGCTTTTCATCTCGAGCTAGTCGAGACACCATTGTTGCCCAATTTGTGAGACCCACCTGGAGGCACTCTTTGCATCTGCTCCTTCCGTCCTTGTCTAACCCTTTCCCTCGTAAAATCTCCTCGGCAATATCAACAGCTTCCCTAGTCCATGCCAATCCATCCTCCTGGCCGTTCTTATTCTGTTTCGATGCGTAGAGAATCTCGCCAATGTACGTCATGATGCTAGCCTCTTCACATCGCTCCTTCGCATCACGTTGTGGAGGTGTTGTGCAGTCATCTGGCGGCGGTGGATATTTAGGAGGTGTGAACGTGTATTTCGCCAAGGAGAGAAGGTTTGCCCAAAATCCAAGATCCGCGTCGTCTCCATCCTGAACAATAGTTGACCGCATTGTTGCAGGAGGATCTGGAAGACATCGTCGCGCTCTTAACACGGAGAGAAAGATAGGAAGTGCTGCAGAGACATTGGAATGTGAAGCATGGTGTACCGCAAGCGCCGTCGCAGCAGATAGCAAGTTTGAGGAGGGTGGCCCATTGTTAACATTGAGAATTCCTGTAGCGCGATCGATATTGTTCTCAGGCTGGCTCAAGGCAGCAATATCGATGGCCCATTTGTATGTCTCTAGTGCAGCTTCTGGTGCCCCCTTGTAATCCAGCCATGTTCCATAAGCCAATGCAGCGTCAAGTCTTTGCTTCTCTGTAAATCCTCGTGTGGTCAAGATCTTCATGTAGTAGTTCTCTGGAGGATCGTACGCAATGTCACAATCCTCCTCTCTGGGCGCTGCTGCGGCACCGGGAGGTACTGGGCGTGGATTGGGATTTGAAGGACCAATCACCACATTGGCTGGGAACGAGATCTTCCTCGTTCTATCCTCCACCCAGCCGTCCAAGTATTCTGCAGCCCTCGCAGCGCCCATGAGAACGTCGTAGTATCCGCGTCTCCATGGCTCCGTCTTTTCTGTGATATCAAATCCCGTCTTACCAACACCTACCAGTATACCGCCCTCATTCTGCTCTTGTAGCCCAGCTCCGTCAAGCGCTGGATCCTCCAACCTTTCCAGTAATAGCACGTACCTATGCCCGGTTCTAGCCCAATCTACTATCCCATCATCTGAGCCTTGGAAACGATCGCCGTACTTTGCGCTTCTGTACTTCTTCCGTAGTACCCATGACCACTCATGCGGCGAGGGAAACTTGTGTTCGAGGTACTCCTGCTGAACACCGAACGCGATGAGAAACAGCAGGAATGTGCCTGTGTACGCGACCGCAGTATACTTGGCTCCCTTCCGCACTTCGTCCTTGATCCAACGCTTTGTTTCTGTCGTGAGGAATCTGGCAACGGGCCGGACTTTTGTCGAGCTCTGGTAGAGGAACGGTACTTGGGGTCGCGACCGGGATACAAGGCTGTTCTGGCTGAATAGGCGGGGTGTATTCGGAGGTCGAAGAGGCCGTACAAAGAGTATCCTTCGTAGTGGGAGTCGAGGTCTCATTATAATAGGTGGAGGTAGTTGAATTGAGCGTTTGGTACGGAGTATGTTCTGTCTGTAAAGGTACGAACTAATCGTCGGGTATTCGCAGTAATATGGTCACGTGAATTAACCGCTTATCTACCCGACCTCATGTGCTCGGTAGATGAGGACCAGCTTGCAAGCGGTAGAGAAAGCCCCCTGATATTACGCGAGGTCAAGATTAGGCTTAGGAGAGTGGCAGAATATTTTTTATAGTATAGTACTATAGCCTGTATTTTTAAAAGTACTATATTATATACATAGCATATGCTAGAGAATGCTACACCTATAGCCTACAGTACAATAAAAAATACAGGCTGTAGTACTGCATATACTACGTATATGCTAGTATTTTATACCTTTTAAGAAGGACTGCAATTATAGAAAGTGGTAACCCTCTCCTAGAGCCACAGAATTGTATATGGTGTGTGTTTGTTGTGCTATACTATATATAATGTTACCGCCAGTCTTCGTTGTTTGCGGGACAATCACATTTGGGTACTTTGCACGCACTGTGAGGTGTCACGCTATTAAAGTCATCCATAAAGGAGGCAGTGTGATCGACTGCTTTTTAGATGTGAGGACAGCACTTGATATTTCTGCCTGCTGGTCATTTCGTCGGCGATTGCCACAACAGTTTTAATCCAGCATTCGTTTTAGTAAGAGATTAGTTAGTTTTTACAGATGAGTTGTCAAACTCGAAAGGCTAATAGATGAGCATTGCTCAAACTAACAACCCAATAAACACGATACTTAGGAATTCCCGTTGATTTGTCCTTTTAATCCTACAGACCAGACCTCTCCTGGTCGCCACCTTTATGATAGCCTCTCCCATCCCTTCAAAGATAATGTTACCAGGTATTTCATGTAACAAGTTCCTTTCCCGCATCAACTTGTGTTTCCAAGACGGTTTTATGAAAATGTCGGGGTTTGATACCACGTTGAAAGAGTTCCTCGATCTCCTGAAAAGTCCGGTTCTTAGTCTCGGGGTAGAACCACCAGATGAAGGCGGTACAGAAGATCAGAACGCTTCCAAAAATGAAGGCGACCTTTCCACCGAGGTTGCCTTGGTCGGGGTTGACAGCGTATGGAAGCGCCATTGACCACACAGCGTTTGAGATACCGTTAGTAATAACGCAAAGAGATGTAGTCGAAGCGCGCACTGCGGAATTAGGCACCTCGGAGATGATTGGCCACGCGACGGCCCCGATAGTGGCCTGGTAGGTGAATCCCCAGACGCACATGAATGCCACCTGCGCCCAGATAGCGCCTTTGACATTGATCACAGCCAGGATACCAATCAAAAAGAGCGTGAATGTCAAAATGGCCGACCCTATGAGGAACGATTGTTAGTTACTGCCCGTAGAGACATAGTGAAGGGCAAGAAACTCATCGAAATAGACAAGAGTCCAACATACCCCAGAAGGCTGTGCCGCGACGGCCATATTTCTCCACCAAGAACCAACTGAACATGTTTCCAAACACCATGACTCCCACGATGCCGACTGACGTATCATACACATCTCTCGACTCCATTCCCGCCAGCGTAAGGAAGTAGCCAACGTAGCTCAGAACCCACGTGACGCCACTCATTGCTTGTATGAAGAAGGTACTGCAACAGATCATGGTGCGGAGTCGATTGGCTTTGGTGAAGCATTGGAGGAGACCACCTTGTTCCATTGCGTTTGCACTGTTCTTAACCAAGGTAGCTTGGATATCTGCGACGTACGCATCGACGTCGAAACCCTTGCTGTAAAGTTGGGAAATGTTTTTGCGTGCTTGGTCGACCTTTCCCTTCGATAGCAGGTGATAAGGCGATTCAATAAAGAACGGCAGGACAAGTACATTTACGGCTGCAAAACCCCACTGGACCGCGAATATGATTCTGTAAGAGTTGGGTCCGTCAATTTTGGAGGTTTGTCTCATCACTCCGTAAGCCAACAGTTGACCCAAAACGAGACTCCAATTAATGGCTGCAGTAACTCGACCGCGAAGTACCAAGGGGACAATTTCGGCGCAGTAGGCGGGTGCAATGGCGGTGAAGACGCCCTGTGGGACACCTGTGAGGAATTTGCCAGCCAGGAACAAGCCGAGCTTGCCAGGGGAGTACCATTGTGCAAAGACTCCGCCAATTGTCAAGACTATCCCTCGTTAGTTAGTAAAGGTCTGTATTATCAGCTTAGCAGGTGATATATCACACCATAAGCAGCGCCAATGCACACCCTTCGTCCAAATCTGTTAACAACGAATCCTGCGAAGGTTCCTCCAAGAACGAGACCGAATAGAGAGGCAGAAGTGAATCCCAGCTGCCAATCGGCTGGCACAACATAATCGCCATCGTATTCATGGCCGTAATCTCTTCGGAAATGTGGGAGAGTCAGGACGATCTGTTTTGCAGCGTAGGGTCAGCGGCGATGATGAAGGACAGCGATGCCGATATCAAGATATCGTATGGTAATAACACTTACACCAGAAGCTAGAGCATCGTACCCAACCATAATACAAGTGAAGATGACATAGGAACCTGTGTCGACCTTTAACAGATGTAAGATTAGTTATAGATGTCTCCTGACTTACACCAGAGTAGTGCGACAGCACTTTGCCTAATGGCCCCCAGGGAGGTTTGTGCATGCTGGCCCTTCTCATAATCTTCGACGGTGGCCATTTCGACGAATTCGACGCTGGGTTTGTCCTTTGCGGTAGTCATTATAATGATAATGAAATGGTAGTACTATGAACCCGGGAAAACATCAAATTCTCAAAGTTGACAAAGAAGAAAAGGCTGCTGAACGTAACCTCTTATGCACAACGCATGGGAAGCGAAGGGGCTCAAGCGAGCCTTAATCATCACTCTTTATAGATATTTTTGCCACTTTAACCTTCCCCAGATATTGGAAAAGAGAAAATGCGGATGCACTACTTGGGATGGGGGACGCTGGAAGAGGGTCAAGATTGTTGGTACTTGCTCACGTTCTAGACTTTCCGAACGGGTTTCCGCACGTTTCTCCAAGGATTTCTCCTCGAGTTTTCCCTGGGGTTTCGCCGGGGAGATCCACTTCTCCACCATCCAGCCAAAGCTTTTATTTAGCGACTGCTCGCCTGGGCTTCTATCTCGTGTCGCGTGATCTGCAAGATATCCACGTTTTCTTTGACACACTTCCATTTTCTTGGTGTGTCTCTCCATTTTCGTTTCCACAAGAGCACATAGTGGACGTTAATTAGCATGATAGCATGGGAATTTGCGCTGTCTCCATTGGAGAGTTCTGCTGTTACACCAATCCATGAGAGGCAACGGAGACGGGGCGAAGAATGGTGGAAGGTGATGCTCGATCAATGCTGTCTAGCTCATTCCACAGACTTTGGTTTGTGTCTGGGCTGCGGCTACCGTCAAGCCGTGTTAGTATCTCTGCAAATGTCTCGATATAAGATTTGGCGCGACGCGAGATGCGGTCCTTGTCATCAAAGGGGCAATCAAGCAGCGAAGACGCAACTTGACGAATCTTCCAGATCTATTAAATTGCGGCGAAGTGCCAGTGTTAGCGAAGGCAAAGCTCGATACATGTTGTGGGGAAGACTCACGAGACTAAAACCGTTAGGTTCTAGGTTCGCTTGCGACATGTTGCCCAGGATTAGGAGGAGTTGCCGGCAGGTATCCTCTCGCATTTCCCAGAATTGCGACCAATCTAAAGTCTGTACACTACTGGTGGGTGCATCTCCGGATCTCTGCGAGAGAATGACAAGTCGTTCAAGTAAAACACTCTGAACCCATAGGTGAGTGACGTGTATATTCGCCCTTATGCTTTCGCACTGTGAGATAAAGACGGAATCTTGTTCCACCCCTTCCCTAGATCTTACTTGCCACGCCCACGGGCTCAATTCGAAGGGAAGGTCGTCTAATACGTACTTGACCTTGTTCAGACGAGCCTGTACCAACGAGAGTAGTGGCGCAGCTCGTATACCACGTCCACATTCGCACTTTCCTAGGATCGTGGCAGGCGGTTCTTCCGCAGAGCAGGACGCAAGTAGGGGAAGTGAAGAATCTCGCATGATCGATACAACACAATTGTTGACTTTCGTGAGGGCGTTGAATCCTTCCATCAGAGAAATCTGTGAAGTCGGCTGATCTAGGATCTTGTCTGCCTCGATATACTCATCGTCCACTGGTATTGGCATGAGTTGCTCGGCATGGTTGCCGTCAAAGATGAATCTGTCAGGGAGCCAATCCCATTGCACCTGGCCTATTCTCAGATGACTGTTTTGGAAAAGAGACTATGATCAGCAAGTAAACCCAAACCATGCTTGAACAGACGAAGGAGACCCACGTGTAACCTGTAAGCATAAGCCAAAATGCTCTTTTCCGCAGCTGGGCTTCGATATTGTTCAACTTCGTATAAGTCAAAAGGACATGAAATCCCATGCCACGCGAAATTGCCTCGGCTTCCGCGAACTGAATTTTCGATTGATTGAGTAGTCCCACCTCAGCATATGCAACACTGAGCATGTAAGCTGTCGACCACTTGTCAAAGGAGAGATTCTCGTAATGGCCAGTATCCCTTAGTCTAACAATGAGTCGATATGCACACGTGACTATGCTCATGCTGTCATTGTGTTTGAAAGACGGATCAAGGTAGCGGTAATGCAGAAGCCTTCGGGGCATCACCGCTGATATCGTAGCACAGATGGATAGGAGGAAGGCTAAGAAATCCTTGTCGTGAAGATAACGTTTATTATGCAGGTCTCCGTTGAAGGTGGGACAATGGACAATGGGAACAAGCGGGTATAGGACTTCCAGGTAGTCCTGCATCATGACATTGAATACGATTGAGGAGCAAAGGTGATCGATCGTGGGAGTTTCTTCTGTCCATAAAGCGTCTTGAGTGAAGGAAAGAGATGATTCTGGAGAATCCAAAGAGTTCGGGACCAAGATGCCCGCGGTTGTATAGTGGACAGATCTGACAACAGAATTCTCCTTGTTGGTGTCGTATTCTCCTGCAGGAGATTGGGACTGATCTAGGATTCGTCGTCTGCAAGGAAATAGGCGTCAGTCTCTATAGGTGATGAGAAACCAGTAGCAGGTGAGAGTGTCAAATCGAGGGCGCGAAACACACCTCTTTGCAGCAGGGCCTCGTCTTTTAACAGGCATGTTGAATGTACACGGTAATGATGCAGAATGGCATGGGTGACATGGCTGAATGGGGACGGAGGATGAGGACGAGGAGGAGGGAGAGGAGGAGATCTCCTGGTTTTTTGATGGCTCACATCTGATCTTTCGGACGCGACAATAGTCGCAAGCGTTCCGAAGTCCCATCGCTTCAGCGGTCTGAAGATTAATACAAAAGTGTCGAGGCGAGATGGTCTTGTTTTGATTAGTTCAACTTGGAGAGAGCTCGAAGAGGGGATAGGTACCTAGCGTAGTTGTCTTTTCACGTGACGTGAGGGGGTAACCTGTCCTGGGGAGGAGGAAAAGTACAGAACATTATAGGTACTATAGCCTGGATTTTTAAAGTATATATGCAGCACATGCTACAAAATCCTATTAGTACTACAGCCTGTATTTTTATAAGGTACTATAGCTTATATGCAGCTATATCATATGCTAAAGTACTTTAAAACTAGGCGTAAGCTTAGAAGGGGGTAGGAATAATTCGGAGCCACATTGCAAATTCGGTGCACTACATCGGTTGAGCTAATCTCCCGCTATTATATAAATGTGGTGAAGGCATTTGATATTCTAGCATGCAAACTTTCTACGGCGTAAAACGCAAATCTGTCTCCATGGTAACCCTGAAGGTAGCTTTCACATCTTCCTGAGCGGAGGACGAGGCGACATCGACCACATATTCGCCGCTGGTGACCAGCCACTCACTAGACACCTCATCCCACTCTGCATATGCATCTGGCTTCCAGGAAATCGTCGTAGCCTTGGTCTCACCGGGGTTGAGAGAGACCTTGCTGAATCCAACAAGCTTCCTCAGAACCTTATGATCTCTCGCCTGCTTGAGCGGGGCCATGTATATCTGCACAACCTCTTCACCAGCAACATGGCCCAGGTTAGACACATCAACAGACACTGTGATTGTAGCCACTACATCCAATCCGGAAGAGTTATTATTAGAGTCCCTCTGCAATCTCGCATTGATTAGGTCGAAAGTCGTGTAGGACAGGCCGAAGCCGAATGGAAAGAGCACTTTCTCTGCATGGTGATTGTAGTAGCGGTGTCCGATGAAGCTACCTTCTTCGTAATGGACCTGCAGTGTTTTCAGGTCTCCAGGGAAATTCCCATATCCAGGTGCATCCTCAACCTTTCTGGGGAACGTGACTGGAAGGCGGCCACTAGGGCAGACTCGGCCTAGAAGGACATCTACGATAGAATTGCCAGCTTCTTGACCTGGAAACCAGGTTTGGAGGATACTTTTGACCTTCGGTAACCAGGGCATCGCTACTGGGGTTCCGGTGGAGATAACAACAATGGTATTTGGGTTAACATCTGCTACGGCATTGATGAGTCGATCTTGCGAGCCGTAGGCTGGAAGATTCATGGACACCAAATCGCATCCTTCAGTCTCCCATGCCGGAGTATTTCCTACAAAGACAATCGCAGTCTCTGAAGCTTTCGCAGCCTCAACAGCTTCACTGACAAGGTCTTGTTCGTACTCATCTTGGAACATGAAGCCTAATTGTGTTCCTGTAACCCCTTCGAGAAGGGCAAACTTTGTAGGGTCGACTTCTGGTACATTAGACTCAATATGGATCTTGTATTCTGCCCCAGCCTGGAATGTGTACTGGCGTTGTGGACCATTGGCGCCGCCAAGAATAAAACCCATTGGGTCTGCCCCTTTGTCTTTGATCTCGAGCAGGAGCTCTCCATTGATGAAAAGCTTTGAGGGCCCCGTGGCGATAAATTCCAAGTAATGCGACCCGCTCTTTGTTGGGGTGAAGACGCCGTCGATATGGAGTGAATCGTATAAATCTTCCATTGATGAGTAGTAAGAATCCGGGATATTGGAAATGGCGTCTAAGACCAAGTCACCTTTCACCTTGCGATATTTACTGATCGAGAATCCGGGTTTGCCCTCGGTATCAACCACATCGTTCGCAAGCGGAGGAAGAATGCGAAAAATATTGGCACCTGTTGCACAGATTTAGCCTCGGTGCGCCCAAGCTCTAGAGTTTAGGATGATGAAAGAACCTTTGGCGTATAACAATTCGGTATCTGGGTCCAATGCTGCCACCATGGCTTCATAAGGCGCAACTTTATAATGGCAATTGACTGAAGCTGACCCACCACCATGTGCAAGGGGAGTCTTCGCCTGGCCGAGCATTGCAATCTTCTTCGACGCTCCCGCTTTGAGAGGCAGTATATTGTCATCATTTTTCAAAAGTACTATACCGTTAGCGCCCGCTTCTCTGATCAGTTTTCGATGTTCCGGATCGTCGACAGCTCGTTCCTTTGGAGTTTCCGGATTCTCAAATTTGCCAGTTCTTTCAAGAAGTTGTAAGACTTCTCTTACTCGGTCGTCGATAGTTTTCTCTGACAACATTCCAGCTTCTAGTGCGGCTTTGACGACTTTTACCTTTCGGATCCGAGCTGGGCCAGGCATTTCAAGGGAGAGTCTACAGCTTCCATTAGGAATTCTATTAGGCTCTTCAATTGGATTTGACATACCCTGTTTTAAGAGACTCCACCACCGAATTGACACCGCCCCAGTCACTCATTGTTAAGCTATATATAATATGACGTTAGCGGTTCGTATTAGACTTCGGATGACTATACGAACCCATCAAAACCCCATTGTTGTCTGAGGACCTTCTGTAGCAGAAATTCGCTCATATCGCAGTGAGTGTCATTGACCAAGTTGTAGCTTGTCATGACACACCAAGGGTTCCCCTCTTTGATTGCAATTTCGAACGGCTTCAGGTAGATTTCCCTGGCGATAAGGTCAGGAGTGAACGTGGAATTGTGATAGGATCGCGACCAACCTGAGTGACTTTTGGGATACATTGACGTTAATCATGAAACGTTCAGTTTCTTGTTCATTGCATGCAAAGTGTTTCACGGTAGCTGCCACGCCGCCATTTTGTAAGCCTTGGATGTATTGGCTAGCAAGCTTTCCAGCAAGGTACGGATCTTCGGAAAAGGATTCGAAATTCCTTCCACCAAGAGGATATCGATGAGGACAAACAGTTGGGCCTAGCCTGAGAGATGGAAAGTGTATCAGCAGATTTGTAAATTGCTTCATTGGAAAGCTTAATGCTGTGCTCACAGTACATGAGCGCCTTTTGTCTTGCACTCTTGAGCCAAAGCAGCGCCAATTCGGCGAGCAATATCTCGATTCCAGGAAGCAGCCACCGACACACAGGCAGGGAAGCAGGCGCTTGTAGTGCCCTTATGGATTATTGCTCCGCGAGCGCCATTTGGACCATCGGAAACCTGGAATCTGGTCAGTCTGTCGACAGACACAAATACATATGACCATTAAGCTTCTAACTACACACTTTGAGGGATGGTATATTAAGTCTTGGAACTTCCTTGGTCTCCCAAAAGTTCTTGCCTGCGAGGAGATCAATCTGGGATGAACAGAAACTGTTAGATTAGGGTTTCTCAGCATCGTCCTCGATTTACCTTCTCCTCAATAGTAAGCTGTGCAACAAGCGCCTCATATTCTCCTCTTGGTACTATCGAGCCCATCTTGCTCAGGAGTGATGAAAATGGTAGATGGTCAACTGAAGTGAGGTGACAATATGCAGGATAGTGTTTTTTAGAAGATAAAGCAGGAATAAATAAAATTGAGGTAATAGATTCTCCGGGACTCCAAGGACGTTGCTTTCAAATTTGCCGACCTCATCCTACGCCAGCGGCCCCGCACAACTCAAACATGGAAGTAATGTGAGCATGTTTCTCTAAATCATCAGTCGGAATTGTAGAGGTGTAGAGGATTGTGTGGATATGTTGCAGATCCTAGAAAACGTAATCACGATCTAATTTCTCCATGAGTTTCCCCATTCGGCTAAGTGAAATATCCCCAAGTTAACTATAGCATAATCCCCTCTACTTCGTACGGCGCGTTCGCTTCTAGTTATGAGAAACGAAATAGTTCTAAATAGATTTAGATTTTCTTAACAAATCTTATATAAACTCTAAGCTAGTACCTTAAGGTGGCACTTAAAGTATAATAGATAGAAGTATTTTTTTAATAGAAGTTACACTTATTAGCTAAGTTAAAAGAAAGAGGTAAGT
>JAJONI010000778.1:0-18242 GCA_022190145.1 Pezicula rhizophila
AATTAAGGTAATTTACTATCAACATTGTCATACGTAACCTAACTTAACTTGAAACCCCCAAAAGAAGTTCACTATGCTTCACTTAACTATTGGAATTTTGCAACGAGTAAATAGACCAAAGACAAGTTTCTATAAGAAAAGCTAGATCAACATAACACCCTAATCCCCACGCACAACAGGAAAACTTATTTCTTGCCAATGCATGATCTGAACATCCTCCTCACCAACCGATATCTCACTCCCATTTCCATCTCAGCAAAACAATAGCACAATCCCAACGAAGCACTCCATCTCTCCCATAAACCCCTATAGCAACTACAACACCCTATCACAAACTTCATTTTCCATAGCCTACATACACCAAGTAAATTAGCCTCAGCTCTCACTCCCCCCTAACAATAAGATGAGAAAAGGAAATCTGAGTAGGAACGGGGATAAAAAAAAGAGTAAGCACACCAGGGTCATCAGGTTGAGGCTTCGGCTTTGGTTTCGGTTTAGAATTTAATGAATTTTTGTTGGAAGATAACATGATAGTTGTGGTCGTTGCAGAATATAGGTGCTCAGAGAGAGAAGCTAAGTATATATATATAGTGATATCGTCCCGTAGGTTGGATAGGTAATTTGTTGCAAAGTGTATTCGATGAAAGTGGTGATTGAGACCGTCCAAAGAATACCAGGAAGGGCGGTAGTCGAGGGCGAGGGCGGAAAGGGGCGAGAAGTGAAGGGTGATGGAGAGCTTTTTGACGGGGAGATAAATGGATGGATGAATTGGGGGCAATCGATGTTAAGATCTGTATAATGGCACTTGTGTCTGGTTTTGAATTTGTATGCTGGTGACTAGACTTGTGACCAGACTTGTGACCCGAAATTCCAAGGAGACAAAGGTTGAGAAACCGAACTGGTGATTGCGTTAAGTACGATAGGAGCGTAGACGGGTATAAAGGTCGCAAATATTTTTGACTTAATAGTATACTGATAAATAAGCTTGAGTGGTGTGAAATGGGATGTTATAACACTTACTAGTCTGATAATAATGCAGTGGAGGACAAGAAAGTCAAGCGAGCAGAAAGACTTTAAGTTCTCAAAGTTTAGGGGGAAAATCGATATCAATGAAGAAGAGGAGAAGAAGCATTTCCCAAATCTCAATCCCTTCCTTATATACTCTTTGGATCAAGAGGCCTCCCCCCAACATCAACTTAAATGATCTACCAACACCAAGCAGGGCAAGGGCGACCAGCACAGACGTATGAAGTATCGCCCTTTAATCATCACAGTCGCCCTCATCATGTCATGGCTACTGAAAAACAAAGGCAGGGAGGCCGCCCTCTTATTCACAAGCCAATTATCATTCTCACATCGTGTGATTCATTTGAAAATGATATTGCCAAAGTATTGTAGTTCAATATGAGGAGGCCTCGCTGGTTTGCAATCAAGGAATTGACCAATCAGGGAGAAGCGAGATGGCGGCCTCCGAAACGATATAAGTCTGCCTCCTCACCAGCCCTGCTGGCCTAAAATTGAGGGCACCGAGGGCACCGAGGGCCTTAGTATTATTGATAAATGGATAATGCTGTGTTACATACATACGCACATTCCCCTCGCTACCCACCTATAATAATCTTTGTTCGTGTAGTCGGCTAAATGTTAGGGAGGTTGCAAACTCTTCCTGGTTTTCCTCGGCGACTGATCACCAGAACTGTAAGCGGCTACAAAGCAATGATTAACTAAGACGCTAGGCCGTATTCATCAAATAACGCTCGCGCGCGAAGCTTTTTTGCAGATTGTGGCCTAGCGTTCACTTGGCCTGCAGAATTGTCTGCCTGTGAGATTCGTTTCCATACGGCAATAACATCCACCTCGAAAGTTAGACCTGAATTTCAAGGGAAATAAATACTGGATAACTAAGTTAAGCAACGACTCAAAAAAATAAAAAAAATAAAAGGAAGACTGAGGTTGAAAGGAATAAAAGCATAACAATAAATCCGCAAAAGTTGATTTGTTGCAGCGACTAGATTGTAAATCTAATGAGATATGGGTCACAGAATATCTTCCGAAAGGACCTCCAGCTGCCTCAGAAAGTAATAAACTACACACACCGCTAGTCAACGCGAGCTTTTTTTTTTAAAAAAAAGTAAATAACTAGCAATATTCTGTTATTATCCAGGAAGGGTACTAGGAAACAGTAGTAATACACAAACTTGTAAATAATATGACCGTGAGTTCTTAGGGCGCCAGCGAAAGTAGGCAGAAAGACTAAGATATGCATGGAATTGCGCCAGCACAGACAGGAGGCCTCAAATTACGTATAGACAGTTGAACTAGATAGTATGCCTGACGTTTGCCTCACTTGTCAAAAAATGACTATGGGTTTAATATACTTTACGTTTGAGATGCATATGTGACATCCCCAGAAAAACGTTTCGAAATTAAATCGTTCGAATTGAGGCATCAATGGGAGTAGTTGCCCTTACTCAGCAACACCTTACTGTGCTACTAAACAAAAGAACACTGGCGTAAAAACTTTGTAGCCCTCGCTTTGATGACAGGGGCTACTGGGGGCACTTTGGAGGGCACCATCGGAAGGCACTGCTTCAACGTGAAGCACCATGACAAAATACCATAGATGGAGAACATGTCGGATCGCAGAGGCAAGGGGAAAGCTCTATGCCCCAACGCATGTAGAGCATGGGTGTCATCTGGCCATTCGCCCTTATCCCCTACAGAACCATGTCGTAACATGAAAGATACTGACGCCCTCAAAACACAGGATCAAATTCAGCCCGTAGAAAATACAGCGGCAAGCCGATTATTTAGTGTCCAATGCCAACCACTGCGGCCTTAAAGATGGTATGCGATCGAGGACTCGTGGCATCAATCACTGATTGGGTCCTATTTCCAAAGCTGTTTATGCCCATATTCTCTTGGGCATTGATCAACCTCACTTGAGGAATAATAGTGGCTAATGTGTGACTGCATTTAAATCATCAGGCTCAACCAAAGGAGGCCGACCTGAAGATTGTTCCCTGTCTCATTAACCAGGGCTTTCTGCCAGGTTGGTGTATGGTAACGCTATTTGGAACAGGCAGCAGGAAGTCTTACCAATGCAACGATCACCCCCAATTACAGACAAGAAGACCACTACTCAACCAATCCAGCCAATTGGCTGGCTGTTATGAAAATTATACATTCATAGGTACTTATACAAATGGGCCGCCAACAAAATACGCCATATCCAAAGTCCTCATTTACTTTCCACTATACACCTGCCGAAATTGCTCAAATATGTCCTTGCGATAAGCAATACTGCCCTTCATCTCGGGAAATCCTTTGTCCTTAAAATTTACAACTACCTTTCTCATCTCTACCGCGAGCTTGATAAGTTCTTTGTCGTTTTGTAATAGGTCTTGGTTAAACTTGTCGTTCATATCGAGGAGGAGTGGATTACTGGATCGAAAGAGTGCGAGGTGTGTCGATATGACGAGTTTGAGGCCGAAGAGTTGGTAATCTGCTGGCTTGGAAGCTCCTATTGAGATTGTTAGCTTCACGCCTTCTGATGAAATGGGATACGGGTCATTACCAGACGACTGAAATCGTTGCGAGATGTTCAGTAAATGACTCGATGCAATACTCAAGATTCGTAGCAGCTGCCAAAGTACTAAAGCAACAGGGTATATCTGGTCACGGTTCAAGGACCCGGCAGACCGAAAGATAAGCCTTTGTAGCATTTGAAAGAGATCTTTCTCGGCGAGCCGTAACCTTTGGAAGAGTATAGTGTCGACGGTTGCTTGCACCGTTCGGAATTGACATTGCGTTGAGCCCTTGTAGCTATACTTAACACCTGCACGGAGAACGAATGCCAACGACGCCATTCGAAGCATTGCAGCAACTAATTCAGACTGTTTTAATGTTAATAGGCGACAAAACAATGGAACATTAGATTATAGCCATACCTCGGGGAGACCCTTTTTCACGTAGGCAGTGCCAAGAATCTGAGCCATTGTTGTTGAATAAAATTCTGGACCTGCAGCATGCACGAATTTGGATGAGTACTCTATCGCCCATTGTTCCAGAGCCAATGCAAATCCATCCTCGAGTATTAAAACGGACTCAGCATCAATTTCCTTGTCAGCGGCCTCGGCTAGTTTTAACTCCCTAGTCTGCTTTATTGCATCCTTCTCATCAAGACTGAAGCTCCCAAAGAGTTGGCTCAGGGCTGGTATATCCACGGGGTGTGAAAGTCGACCGACACCGTCAATGGTTACCGTATGCTTTATTGCATCGGCTCCCGAATTTAGTTGCCCTGCTCTCAAGTTAAATGACACAACACGCCTTTTTGAAGAGTGCTCAAAATCTAGGTAAAATTAGTAAGAACTGAGTTCAATAACTAGATATGCTGTCTTACACTGATGCATCATCTTCCCGACAAAGGGGCTCTCCCGCTGACATTTGATCTCATGTAGGCCATTCCCATTCTTTAGACATGAACCACATGGTGAGCCGGTAGAGCACTTCGAGATGTACCATAAGTTTATGCGAGACAAGATGTGGGGTGAGGTTCACTTACAGTTCTCCTTCGAAACCGACATTGATGACATGCACCGGCTTTCCGCACCTCCTTAGCAGCTTTCCTTACAGGTGCATCCAGCTTCCGCCGGCGTTTGACATTTGCTAAAGCGCCCTGCAAGTAGTGTTAGAGGATGCTGCCCATAGGAGCGAGGAGGAAATTTAAGAAGGATAAAATTCATACTGGGGCAGTTTCGAATACTACAACA
Organism: Pezicula rhizophila; assembly: GCA_022190145.1. Classification (NCBI taxonomy): domain Eukaryota; kingdom Fungi; phylum Ascomycota; class Leotiomycetes; order Helotiales; family Dermateaceae; genus Pezicula; species Pezicula rhizophila. Next base: position 4,773 of record JAJONI010000778.1, read on the forward strand.
AACTCATTGATGTCGGGTTCTGGGGTGACCAGACGAGACCTCTTCTTCGCTGGTTCGGAGTCCGGTAACTCTGTCCGTTTTGTCCCAGTGGCATATAGATTTTTGCTTTCATCTACGAACTGCGGCAAGATCTGCTTGAAGGTCGCTTGTGGCAGTGATGTGTGAGAGGGCATCCGAGTACCCGGTACACTCTCTTCATAGTCAGTCGAATAAGCTGTTGCCCACGCCGAGGCATTGGTTGATTGACTACCTGGCTGATCATATTGATTATGAGAAAGATTTTGAGTTTGCGTCTGTGGAGGTGATGGGATTGTCTGAAACGAAGGATGGCGCTGTTGGGTGACCGGTGTCTGGAACTGGTAATTGCTTCCGTGCGACGCAATGCCTTGAGCGCTTGATGTAGCGCGAGGATGTTGATTTCTCGCTACGATCACGCTTGGCTCCGAGTCGTACTGCTCATATTGATGATATTGTTGGCGAGCTGGCTGAGTATATAAGATAGGCTCTTCCCTCAGTTGCTGTTGCTGTGACTGTAGCTGTTGGGGGTTGTGTCTGGGAGGGGGTACGAAAGTATCACTCCCGTAGGCACTTTCAGGCAGGAACGACCACGACGTACCAGCGGAGGGTGATTGCAGCCAGTTCTCAGTGTAGGTACCATTTACATCGTAAGTGACAGGTAGGAAGCTATCAGGGAGCGAAAAGGTCAACTCCCCCTCGCCTACACGTGGGGGATGATGATACGAAGAGGAAGGCGGTACGACTTCTGACATGTTGGGATCGTCGTTCTCATTGAAGGCGTTGAAAAGCATCCGCTGTGTAGTGAGTGCGATGTGTTACATATAACACAACGCCTATGAGGGCTGACGACATTGAAAGTTGGGAGGATAGACTATAGGAAGTCGTCGGTCGAAGTGGCTGGTGTGGTCGCGTACCATACAGTCAGTCAGTCAGTCAGGCACTTTGCCCTCAGGACAAGCAGCAGTGACAAGGAGCAGCGACAAGCATCACAATCGATAGAGAGAAAGCCCGCCTTGGGGCCTTTGGGGAGAGGGGGGAGAGAATTAATCATCGGCCCGGAACCGGCATTTAGCATTGACAGAGTGAGATTGAGCTGCCAAAATGGGTGCTAGCGTTCACCCCCAGCACCCCACACGCACCACACTGCCGGGCCGTCCATCTCCAAGGTACTACTGCGTAGAAGGATGTTGACGGATATTGTCACCCTTACACAAGCATTAGAAGCTGCTATCAACGTACACTTTCCATAGTTGGGAGGTGTTGCTGGATCAATCGTTAGTGCGGCCCAGCAAGGCAGAGTCCTATTTTCAGAGCCTCCTTCGCCACATTTGATTTAGCAATTATAATCGCTGTGGTTGGTCGGTCGTAGTTTATAAATGTTGAAAAGGAGAAAAGTACCAAGAGAAACTTAGTGAAGCGAATGAGCTGGTCTGGCCGTATTATTGATTTTTAATATATTCTTCAATATGGATTCGAATAGGGGCGACAGCAACCAAATCACCATTCGGAAGTCACTCCGAGAAGATAGTAAATCCTACACGCATGGTAATTGCTGGAGCCCGCGAGTCAATATTTTTAAAGTACAGCCTCAAAGCTGAGAGCTACGACCATCACTACATGTGTACGAAAGTACCTTGCCGCAATTATTCTCAACAGAGCGAGTTATCATTACATACGCGCCGCCAACGGCTAGTGTACTGTAACACTAGATCTGAGATCTCTGTCAATAGAATTATTGGCTTAGCTTCAACGGATCAAGGATATCTGCACATCGCAAGCACGAGGACAAGAGAATAAGCATAAGGATGTTACAAGCTTGCAGTAACCGCTCTTTTTTCCTGCTGATTTTTTTGAGGTAGACGTCGACGTTTACAGCGATTCAGTCGGTTTGAGTCAGAGTAACTACTCCCAGATCCAACATCATTGTTCTCCAAGAGCACGGAGAACTATACAATGTTCTTAGCGACCTACAAATACTAGGGTCTCCTTAATATCTTATAGCGTAGGATCAAATGACTGCTTAGTGGTAAGCCGTTTTTAAATATATGGGCCTCGCTTCCAACTATATCAAATGATGACCCAATAAATAAATGAAGTCGCTATCTGTCGTTTCTTTCCTAAAGCCCAACTCCACACAAGTAAAAGGGGCACATCAAATAAAATCTCCAGGTTCCAGGATCTATAATTTTCAAACCCTCTATAGTGGTGGGCATGGTGTACAGAAAAGTAGTCAACAAGTATATATGGGGTTTTGCAAGGACTTAACTTAACCCTTGGTTTCGACTTGCTCCGTGGTGGTTAGATACTTTGAGTTTTAAAAAAAAAAAAAAAAAAAAGAAAAAGAAAAGAGCAAAAAGAATGAAGCAAGGCAATGTATTATGATTTGAAAGTGCAGAAGCCTCCCGTAATGCTTACGCATCTGATACCGCAGGAAGCTCTTTTGGTCGTGATCACAACAAAGTAAGCATAAATCTCAGAGAAAAGCTTAAAATTTTGGACCGGTCCCCATGCTGAGGTATACGGTTCTTGCTGTAGTTAGCAATATACTGTGAAAGGGCAATAATGTTAGCATACGCTCTGGCCCTTTATTAAACAAAATATATAAATCAGCACAAGCAGATAACTAACAGCGAGCAATAAAACTCCCAGAGAATACAAGTATGAAGTGGAAGAAAGCAAAGCCAAAATATAGCATAGTAAACAACATTCAAGTAAAGACACAGATATTGATAATTGCATACATTACCGCAACACATCACACCCCAGAACAGAGCATCTAGAGCCCAAATCACACGATCCTCGGAGTCATAAAAGCTAAATGGCTAATAATCGATAATAACAGTAAGAGCAATATAGGAGTAGGCAATTATCTATGCCTACCTACCGACATAGACCTACCTAGTCAAAGGGACGAGTAGAAGAGCCGGAGCTCACAGGATATGTAAGGTTACATAGCAGTGAATGAAACTTGAAAAACGGTCATGGCAATCTATATAATACAAAAATGATTTTCCTTGTGTGTTGGTGATGCGACAGGCACTGACGAGATATTGCGATGGCAATACTTGACACTCTAAACTCCATCATCTTCACCAACCGGATATGAGGCGGGCATCCAACTTTCAAGTTAACAAAAGAGACAATGTAAATGAGTAATGTGGTAGAGTCATCGAGTCTCTCGATTCAATTAAAAAGGGTGAGTATTGACAAGAACGTATTCGTCATCTCAAGCGCACTCAAGAAGAAACCCATTGATCTGGCAATACAAGAACCCAATGCAACCTTTCATTTCCTCGTCACCATAGAAACGAAACAGAAGAACAATTGTAGAAAAACCAAATAATGAAGGATGACCAGAAGAGGCCTTGGTCGTCGTCATATATGCTGCCCCAAACCAACCCACCAGTTTGTACAGCCAATGCCCGTGGTAAACGCCTTGAAAATATGACAAAGGAAAGCAAGTCAATGTGTTTATGGTCTCGCTGACCATGTCGTGTCGCGTTGTCGCTTTCCATATTACAAATCGAGGGAAAACATCCCCTATCGGTCCACTTTTGGTGGCTGCCAACCATTCAAGTACGCCATGAGACCCATCCCTATAAGAACAACCCCTAAAATCGAAGCATACGGAGCCGACTGGTACATCAAAGGATCCGGACCACCTGGAGGTCTTGCGAGGGTACCTGTTGCTGACCTCCCACCGCCCGAACCAATGGCCGCTCCATTGGACAGCCCGTTCTTGTGCAATAGCGGGCCAAGAAGTGCCTCGCTACCAGACTCGTGGTTCTGTATACTGTCTATGGATGGAGATAATCCACGTTCTGTTGACGTTGACCGTCTAGCGGTCTCTTCTAACCGAATCTTCTGTACCATCTCTGCCAGGGTTTTCCGGTCTTCATCTCTTTCTGCCTCTGCAGTCTCGGCTCGTGTCTTGAATGTCTCCATCTGCTGTTTCATCTGCTCCATATCTACCATCATTGCCTCCAACTGCTTTTCCAGTAACGAAGCCGAATCGGTCATAGCCTGAGCATCTATTGGGTTCCCATTTTGTTGCTCTTCAGGGGTCTCTAAGATTTCCGATGGCGGTTCAAAGGCCTCCTCTAGCACAGAAGATACTACACCTCGTTTAGAATACCTATTTGTCTTGAGATCTGAAGTCTGCAGTTCGAATTTTCGTGCTGTCTCCTCAGCAGTTTCCCTTGCTTGCCGCTCCTTCTGAAGCATTTCTTCTAAGTCGCGCATTCGCGCACTTTGCGAGTCTAGTTCTTTCTTTGCGGATGCTAAAGCCTCTACCAATGTTATAATTTGGCTCGTCGGTTCCTGGCGTTGAGGAGACCCATTGGGTACCGATCGAGGGCGCTCTGTGGTTGATCGTTTGAGTGAGGCGGGAGAAGATGGATCCGTCGCTACTTGAGAGCGCGCCGAGTCAGGTTTTTCAGGAAGAGGTTGCTGAGGAGGCGGTGCTGGAGGATCGGAAAATCGTGGTTTTGGATCGACTCGAAAAGGCAGAGAAGTGCCGTTTAACTGAGGAGGTTTGACAGGATCTACAGCAGCTGGCCTGTCGTTCACTTTGATCTCGTCTTTGGACAGAATACTAGCAATAAATCCATCTGTTCGTCCCAGGTCACTTGTCTGGAGCCGCGCAGTCCTCATTTCGTGCTGTTTTATAGTTAGCATTTGAGTCTTAGTACAGTTCATGAGGCTTACCGTAAGCCTCTTAACAATCTGCTCAGTTGTCACAGGTGTTAGCCAAAAGTTCATTGGCCTTGGTTGGCTCATGCCAGTCATCTGGCTACCAGCTAAACTTCCCGCAGGTATAATTCGTCCGTTGCTCTGTACTGATCCTTGACTTCCAGATCTCCCCCTAAATGGCATACCACTCTGAGAGGGTAGCATCATTGTTCCATTTGCAGGATCGAGATCTCCAAAGTTCATATCCATGACGTTGTTAGTTGTCCCCAAAAAGCCCGCATGCTCCACCTTCGCTGCAACCTTGTGATGCACGACCGTCTTCTGATCTTCGCTGACAATGTCAATACCAAGCTCGAGGTGGTCCTGCGACTGAAGTTCGTGAGGCTCTGAGTCGCGGTTCTCTGGTGACAGGCGAGCGCCGTTCACAAAGGTGCCGTTTGACGATTTAACATCTCGAATCCAGACTTTTCCATTTCTATCCGCCCATATCTCTGCATGTTGACGTGAAAGCACCTTTGAATCGAAGAATCCATTCGTAGGTGTGGGAAGAGTCTTTACGTTTGTCTGGCGCCCGATGCGGATACTGTCAGGATAGTATGGCACTGATATCGTCTTCCTTTCAAAAGTTCCATTCATGGAGAGCAGGTAAAGCACTGGATTTCCTTCTCCAACAGGCTGCGCAGCACCACGGTTGCCATTTGTCTGTTGCGTACCAGGATTTTGTAGATGTTGTGAAGGAACCATAGGAGCAGGTTGGTGTATGGATGACATGGATGATGCAGCAGAAGTGCCATTTGGAGTAAGGATTGATTGTGGTCGAGCTGTCGATACCCCTGACATTGCCTCTGCTTTGCTCGTCGGCCACGGTCCAGCTCTTTGTGGTTTTCTCTTTGCTGCACCCTGCGTCCCCCATGCGCTTAAATCACCAGTCATGGGCATCGATACGCCATTGGTTTGTGGTGCAGGCTGTGCAATCGTGGTTGTCGAGGATGAGGATGAACTAGAGGCTATTGATGAAGACGAGTTAGAGCGTTGCGCGCTCTTGCGTGGCATGAACATTCGGGCAACGTCCGAGTCGGCATTCATACCTCCTTGGCTAGAGCCCCATGCTGACCGGTTGATCTGTTGAAAACTCGGCGGATTCGCTACAGCAGTCATCTGTAGGACTTCGGTAGGGGTTTTTCTCTAGATAGTTGGTGGTCTAAGGATGGCCGTGGCTAGTAGCGGCGCTGCCAGATCGTGTTATGTGTTTCGTCCCCCTTACCCCATCAAGCAGTCATCAACACAGATCTTACAATTCTGCGTCGAATATTGTTGCATATGGCAGAATACACTCCGAGCCTCACGGATGAAGTACAGGCTTGTCGCACTACGTTGTCGAAGATTGTCAGCGATTGAAGTCCCATGCGGGCGGCGCTTCAAAGGAACCCCTAGAGGGCGACTGTGACATCACGGCGGACCTGTAAGAAGTATGGAAAGAAGGGATATCATTGAGATACTCACATTTAAGTGGTTCCAAGAGGTGGAGCTGTCAGGGCAATTGCAAATCTGCCTTTGGGCTTTGATGGCTTCTTTTTGAGACTGTACTGGGCTATTGTATGAAGTCGTGAGATGAGAAACTGGCGAGCCAATCATAGCATAGGTGCGAGGATGATTAGAAGCACGAGACAGCTCAAAGCCCATCCGGTGGAAAACACGTCGACACAGCCTGCACATTCAAGACTTAGGAACAAGCAAAAACAGTTGCAAATTTATTGCTCCTTTCATAAAGATGTTCTACTTGCACTTAGAGATTGGGGTGTTGCACAAGGCACGTGATAGTATCTAAATATGATAGCACGTGAGTGATTGGAACTCCGCATTTTCGGGGCGGCCAAATTGGTCTTCGGATCCACTTGGAGATTTTGAGGCGGCCTGGTAAGCCTCGTCACTGATGCGCCTTATTCACTAAAAGTATCTCTCTACTTTCGCAAACATCCTTTGATATCTCTCAAAATGCCTGTAGTAGCTGGGCCTCCAATGAGTGGTCAATCCACCCTTGACAAGTGTATGTTTCCATGGAATTGTCCAAATTTGTTCACGCTGATCAAAGAAACAGTCAAGATGGGAGCTATGATGGGTGGCAGTAAGTCGGATTGACAACAGCACTACACCATGTACTAAAATAGAATTGCAGCTGTCGGGATAATCATTGGTTTCATCTTTGGTACGTTGCACAATGTCCTCCACTTCCATCTTATTCTCACAATGATTACAGGTTCTGTGAATATCATGCGATATGGAGCTGGTCCCAATGGGGTAATGAGAACCCTTGGACAGTACATGCTTGGTTCGGGAGCGACATTTGGGTATGCTAAAACATCTGCATTACTATGTGGTCTCGAGTTGTATGCTGACGAGTCTGCGAACAGCTTCTTTATGTCCATAGGAAGCACCATCCGATCTGACACCACTTCCCAACTAGCCGCCGAGGCCTTCGCGCGTTCTCGAAGACGACCATTGGTTATGTCGAGACAACCATACCGACCATCATAAGCAAGGAATGGGGCGAGAAGGGATGCACCCCAAGGATCATAGCGATTTCCTACTTTGGAGACAGGCGTTGCATAATTGTACAAGAATTTTAAGTTCTACAACTTTCGAGCTCTGTATGAGAAGGAAAAGCTCTGTCGGAAAGGCTTGTTAAAAGATACCAGGGGACTATACCAGCGGTCCCCTTGCACTTTGAGGAATTTCGACCTGTATCAACACCATTTTAAACATATCCGATCATTGGGAACCTTGATGTGACTACTGAATTTCTAGGCCAGTGGATGTATTCTGACCCTAATTTATGAGAAATGACTAGGGCCTTGTTTTGAGCTTGATAAGAATTCGCCGCAGATACCTGAGGTGAACATAGTACTTTCGATACAAAGAAGTACTCGAGCTGCTGGAATCTAAATTGCCATAGGCTTAGCGTTGAGAATGCGTGTGATTCCCTACCAGATTGTATTGTCTTTGCTGACGTCTCCGCTAGATTTGACAAAGATATTCTGCCGGCTGGCCTTTTGCAGTTCGACTTCCAGGCCTCGATTTACTATCGTCATTATCTATTCTCATGAATGACGACAAGGTACGAATGCTGCAGGAACCAAACTCGACCATAAAATTGAAACAATTGACAGAAGACCTGTTCCTATACATCTATTATTCATTTTCTACTCAGGCTCTAATACAGACCTTGCCCAACCAAGTTAGAGCTTTCACGAGGTTCCAGATATTGCGAAATTATAATTGCTCGCCCCCTCGAGGATTGCCATTTACTATAGAAGATTATTCCATCCATATCTGTAGAACATAGCTGACCCTGCGTCCTAGAGGCAATTTTAAACCTATCCTATCTCGCCATCACCAGTCATATACACCTGACGCCCCAGTATGGCATCACTTAGCAAGTATGGACCAGCACATTTCTACTTAAAGCCAGGGCTTCGGAGAAATCTTATTCTTCCAATGCTCATACGATGGAATATTCCCAACATTGAAGTTTTCATGCCATTAGATCTGTAGGTTCTCGCAGATTATCTATCATTTTATAATGGATGTGAAATTGCGTTGACCTATACATGTACTACTTAAACCTGTTATAGGAAGCTCTCTGTCAAAGAAGGCAAGATTCGCCTTCAAGCCATATCATGAGAGGGTAGCTGACCTTGATTATCCACGAAACCAAGCTCGGGCACCCGATCTTACTGTTGAAAAATACTCCAGCCCTGATGTTCGGAATGAATGCCTTCAACAATGCCATACTGTTACTGTTGCCGGATTCTATGTCGGCCCGCTTGGCCTATCTTAATATTGAAATCACGACATAATAAGTAACTTACAGGCTCGAATTGTTTTCTAGCCCGCTGCGTGAGTGTTAGGTTCAGAAAGTGAGCATCTAAGTGAATGCCACTGCTACTCTCTATGGTTGAGAGAACCCATCTATCAAAACTACAATGGTGCAGTCCAAGCAAAGCGCGTGGTGGTCAGTTGAGATCTAAAGAATGCCATCCTAAAAATTTAGCATGCATAAGCATAAACTCCTACACAGCCACAAAAGCCAAACTAAATCGCACTTTTATATACACTTAGAGCTTATACCTACAAGCCAAACCCTCGAGTTTGATCAAACTGTATGAAGCTGAATTTCCCCATTCCTGCTGCGTGAACTCACGCCACACGGAATCCAAACTTGAAATATCCTTCAGTGGGTTATCTGAGCAACAAAATGGAAAAGGTGCATGCTTTCCAAAGAAAATAGGTCGTAGCTGCACCATATCTGAAGTATTTCTCCGGATATCAGGCTCTTAACCCTGTGGCTTTTCGGAATTTTATTGAGTTTTTGCCCCTTTTACGCCTAATAGGTAGTGGTGGTTTACTCATGCCGTTCTCTCAGATGCTTCTTTGGGGCAGTCGATCTTAAGTTCTTACTCAGATGTTGTGGAATACGACATAAACAACAGTAGCCATGGCGCTTGCTACGGCGACCTGACATGCTCTACAAACATCAAATATCAGCTCCATCTGTAAGTCCAAAACTTGAAACGCTGCACGGTGGGCACTGACTATACTTTTAGACTTTCAAGCCGCACTCGGTCTAAATAAACTGGCGGAATTTTACCAGTACTAAAATCCTCCAAATACGGCACATATGGTGCCATAGCCAGCGCCCAACCCTCGATTAGGATGAGTAGCTTACCAGAAGTATCTCAACATTGCAAGTTGCCAAGCACAGGCAGTGCAGAATGCAACTACATGATTTGCATCCGTGATAATACTTTTCTGGTGGAATAATGCCCCGAACTAGCTTTTTTACGTACTTGTGGAGGGCCTTTCATCCAATACCCCATACACCGGTTGTTTTGTCTGCTCCCCTCCCGTATTCCATCGTTTTCTTTCTACTATAAGCGGCTTAGCAAGACTACATACCAAGGCACATACGAAGGCTTTTTGAAAACCCGTCCCGTATTTTGAAGACCGACGAGTGGTCTAATTTGTTTGCGCTCTACCTGTTTTGCTTGAGGCGTGCAACGCTCATCCGACTGCAGTGTCGCTTTAGGGAGTCAAAACGGGTTGGAGCTTTCGTCCAAAGTGACTGGAAGAGGATAGTTCCTCGTTTAACGCACAGAGTGTCCCATAAATAGGCACCACATTATTTGGCCTACAGACTGACTAGGCTTCAGATCTTGGTCGAAACTTTTTTGACATTGTACAGCTATACAGTGCAGTAAGTACAGTACAAGGTACAAGTCTGGGCCCGGTGCTATGCATTTGACGTATGGTAATATAAAGCAAGTCAGTACGGTAATAATGGTACTGTGTCTGCCGATACAGAAATAAACATAATCACCAAGTAGTACCAAGTGGTGCATCTTGCTGCCGTCTGAACTTAGCGTCGCGTGGATAAGGCCTGTGCATGATGGGTCAATGTAATGCTGGATGCAGATCTCCCCTAGTCCCTGTCCATGTATCTACTCGTACTGACGATGAATAAAGGTTAAATTTAACGTGGCTTGTCACCCAATAATGAACGTTTATTCGTCTCTAGTATGAGTATATACGAAGTAGGCTGCCTTGGGATGAACCTCGCCTTGATCGACAGGAACCGTGCATGATGCTTCCATTGATTTCTGCTCAGAAAGCTCTTTTAAACTTCATGCACAAGCACACTAACTCTTGCCATCTCTCCCACAAGACTGTATTGCTGTGTTGCCTAGCAAAATATACCAGCTTAGAGGATCTGGTGCTAATTGTGGGAGCCGGAGCTAGGATACAGGTCTTTGCACGGGTCTTTGGGGATTGATTCAACACGAGGCGACTGATAGCCATAGCGTCGGTTCTCTTATTGTCTTGATGATCATGGTAATTGTGGTTTATGTGGTTCATATGGTCTATGCTCATCACGCTCACTCAGTTGGGGAGACACAGTAAGCGTTATCAGAGGTGAACTTTTATATAAAGCACTTCTTCCTGCTCGATTATTCTCTTTCTTGCTCATCATCAAGCTTAGTGGCTCTTGACCCTTCTTTTCTAGTCTTTTTCCATTATTTTGTTTTCTAGGTTCATAATGGGTCTCCTCAACATAATTACCTCGTTGGTTAGCGGCGTTCTTAGTCTAACCAGTGCATTAACACAACAACAAACCAATGGGTAAGCTCTAGTACATAACACACTCCGAACGCATTTTATGTTTAAAGGTCTTTACCACCAACTTTGAATGCTTGTAGCTAACTCTTTCTAAAGCAACTCTCTCTGGGGAACTCTACAAGCGCCGCTGTTCCCTCAATTTCTCTCCAACAACCCTCTACCTAATGGATTTCCTTGGAGTACCCTCACTGCAGCCGGGAGCAACCCATACACTAACACTCCGAACACTGGTGTTATTCGATCTTACGACTTCACTGCCAGCCGAGGAATCATTGCTCCAGATGGCTACCAGAAATCCGTCATTCTAATCAATGGCCAGTTCCCTGGACCCGTCATTGAGGCAAATTGGGGAGATACCATACAAGTTACCGTTCACAATAATATCACAGGCCCTGAAGAAGGAACTTCATTCCATTGGCATGGACTTTTGCAAAAGGCAACTCCATGGTATGATGGTGTGCCTGCTGTCTCGCAATGCCCAATTGCTCCAGGATCCACATTTACCTACCAATTCAAAGCTGATCTCTATGGCACGTCCTGGTACCACTCTCATTATTCTGCTCAATATGCTGGTGGACTCTTGGGCCCCATGATCATCCACGGCCCAAGCAACGCAAAATACGATATTGATCTAGGACCAGTCTTCCTCACTGGTATGATATCGTCCACTTCCACTGTGTCTTCTTCGTTCTAACTATCTTCCCAGATTATTACCACAAGGAATACTTTCAAATTGTCGAGGAAGTTGTGGGAGTTGTTGGAGCAGGAGGCAATCCAGCTCCAGCGTCAGACAACAACCTCATCAATGGAAAGATGAACTTCGACTGCTCCACTGTTGCTGCTGGTGACACCACTAAGTGCACAAACAATGCCGGCATCTCTAAGTTCAAGTTCACAACTGGCAAGACACATCGTCTTAGATTGATCAACGCAGGAGCAGAAGGTCTACAACGTTTCAGTATTGATGGGCACACCATGACCGTCATCGCCAATGACTTCGTGCCTATCCAACCCTACAACACAACGGTAGTAACCCTAGGTATTGGCCAACGCTCCGACGTTCTTGTGACAGCCAATGTCGGCACCGCGACCTCAGCCTTCTGGATGCGCTCCAACATCAGTACCATCTGCTCCATAACCAACCAAGGCAACGCACTCGCAGCAATCTACTACGACAAAGCCGACACAACCAAGCCACCCACCTCTACCGCCTGGAACGTCCCAGACCCAGGAACTTGTGCCAACGATGACCTCTCCCTCACAGTTCCCTTCTACTCTATTACACCAAGCTCCACCCCCTCCGTGACCGAAACCATGGAAGTCAACTTCTTCGTCAACTCAACCGGCCATTTTCTCTGGACATTAGACAACACAAGTTTCCGAGGCGACTACAACGCGCCGATCCTCCTACTTGCAGCTCTCAACAACTACACCTACCAACCCGAATGGAACGTCAAGAACTTCGGTTCCAACTCCACCATCCGAGTAGTAGTAAACAACAAAACACCAGTAGCCCACCCAATGCATCTTCACGGACACAACATGCAAATCCTACACGAAGGAACCGGCCCCTGGGACGGAACAAGCATTACTCGACCCTCAAATCCGCAACGTAGAGACGTACAACTCCTACGTCCAAACGGTCATATCGTTTGGCAAATTAATGCTGATAATCCTGGAGTTTGGCCTTTCCATTGTCATATTGCGTGGCACGTTTCTGGTGGCTTGTACGCTAGTATTCTTGAGAGGCCCAGCGACATTGCTGCTAAGGGTCCGGTTCCTCAGGTTTTGGCGCAGACTTGTAGGGATTGGGCGGCTTATACTTCGGTTGATGTTGTAGATCAGATTGATAGTGGGCTGTGAGTTTTTTATGGGTTCGTGTGAAGGTGTGATTTGGAGATTGGAACGGGGAATATGGTCAGATGAGCGATGATGGAAATGAGACAACAGAGAGAGACTGTTCCTTTGTTTAATTGGATATTGGATTTAGTTTTTCCATTATTCAGTTTCTATTTTGATGTTTAAAGTAGTATCAGTACTTAGTGGTGCTGTTCGAGAACTTTCTTTGATTATTCTGATGACTTAGTCTTCGGTTAACTTATAATATACCATACTTGTAAATATGAAACCGAATCAGATTAAGAATGCTACTTTTCTAATTTAAAATCCGTAAACAGTCGGTTTTATATAGTGAGACGATTACTTCTCTCTTTCCCACATTTCTCGTCTACACCGTCTACACACAAGCAAGCACACATCAATACCTGTTCCCTTAGGTTTATACCTTCCTTGTATACCCACTAACTACAAATCTACAATACTTAGTGCTATCTACTTTATAACTCTCTTCCATTCCCCTTCCCACCCGTCCCCCCATCCCACATGGCCTGTATAATAAAATAGAAAAGGAAAGTTTTAGCGAGCGACCACAATACCAACTACCTACGAACTATCTCTCTTCCCTCCTATAATAGTAAGCGGTATTAAAGACATTAGTTTACTGGTAAGCAAAGCAGCTATGTTTAAGTGTCAGCAGAAAATTAGGTGGTTATGCATACACGTAATTTACCCCTATTTTATACGTAT